>JAUZST010014421.1:0-63503 GCA_034779995.1 Parotocinclus haroldoi
TATATATAAAATACCACACATTGATGCTTTGTTTAGAACAGGGTTAGGATTTGATTGACTTGAAATAATTACAATAATTCAGGTGGAACATTTTTAAAAGTTATTATAATATAGTCGAATCCGGTTACTGGGACCACATCGGGACACGATGGTTTTGGTCCTAATAACCGGCTGGTCCAATTAAACGAACATGCCCTCTGTTACAAGACGGGACGTGCTATAATTTATGTAACATATTAAATGTTTATTAAATCTTTGTTGTACGATTTACACGTATAGCGAACGTACAAACACGAACTACTGTTGCTTAGCAACTTTGTACATTGAAAAATAAATTTGCAAAGAAGTTTTTCGAAGCGATCTACAACACAATATATAGATACTCAGCATGCAAAGCATAATACTGTAAAAAACAAGTTCTTACTAAATTCCAATCAACGTTTGAAGAACTTATCCAGTGTGATCTGACGGGCTTTTGCTGTGGCTAAGTGGCGACTTCAGGCTTTTTTTCTGTAGTAAAAGGAAATGTTAGGCAAAGACCTGTAGGTGGCAGTAGGAGGCTGGGATGAAACTCCGGAGTTTTCGGATAGTTATGCCAGAGACGAAAAGTTTCTTCTCGGATATTACATACTGTACACGTTCTTTGGTCCGATTAAGCGGAATTTTGGTCCAAATACGCTAATAAAATTACCCGTATATAATAGGATTTGTTTCGGTACTTTAGGATTTGGTTCGAATAACCAGTGGTCCAATTAACCGGAATCCACTGTAGTTAAAGCTGAGAATGTGATTTTTTTAAGGACTCATATTCAGAGATTGGTTAACCTCTGAATATATTGCCCAGCTATAGGTGGTGGTTATTGATGTTAGGGCTTTCATGGCAAGTCTTGAAATCTGTTCAGCATGAAAAGTCCTTATTGCTGTCCCACACTAAGGAGAAAAAATGCACTGAGACATTTATTGGCCCCCGAGTCTCTCTTCTTAATACACATTTGATTTCTGGATGTGATAAATAAGTCTATTCTATTTTCATTTTAGATATACAGTACATTGCACGTAAATGGTGAAAGATCTCAAAACAAACTCAGCACAGAGAGTCGGTGTAGTACAAGCGAAATATTTACGTGCCATAATTTCCTCGACTAAATCAACCAAAGTGTTTACACGTGACAACAAACTACACAGGATTCTAAATAATATTAAACCACAATCCTAATACTAGTATGAAAAAGATTTGCATAAGCATAAACAATTGTTAATCATCATCAATAGTCATGATAGTTACTCATACAGATTTAACTTAATTCATTAGTCTGCTTGTGTCCCAGATCTCCGGTAAGGTTGCAGTATACTGCCATCACGCCGAGTATAGTTTCTGAATGTACTTAACAAGGATTTCTTGAAAGCTGATAGTTACCTTGCCATTCTGCGTTCACAGGGAATTTGCCAAGACTATCAGACGCCCATTCACTGTACGCTACAACCCCTACACACAGAGTGTGTGTGTGCTGAGGGACATGCCCAGCATATACAGCGTGGTCAAGGAGCTCCAACATGACCTAGACATCATTTGTGATGCTCTCTATAGACTCAACAAACACATGGGAGTCTAACAACATCAAACAATCCCCTATGCATGGTTTATTGCTGTAGCAAACCTAGTTCAGATCATGCTAGGGTTTTTATTAGCTGTAGAGTTGAATTATACCACAATTTAAGGAAACACAACAGTGAAATTAATGTTGTTTGGTGCATTGTTTTCAATGTTGTTGAAAATAAAACAAAAATAAAATCATAAACTGTACATGTCATGTTTTGGATTACCTACTATTCTTATTAAAGCATAGTAGTTCCATGTTTAGCATCGGCCCAAGTTGGTGTATGCTGGTAAGTGCAGGTCGGGTGATGGCTGAGTAGCGTTGGGTGATTTCTGTTCCAAGACTCCAAGACTTGAATTTAGTATTCATGACTTCAGACTTGACTTATAATTGAGACAGACAACTAGATATTACTTGATTTTGTGTTAAAAATGTGCATTTTGGGGTATTAAGAAATTGTAAGCACTGTTTTTGGTTGTTGTAGTAGCTGGGTTGATTTGTGTGTCAACATGTGCCAACCTGGCAACCCATCAGAGCAAGCACAGCAAACCCTTTGAGAAGCTGGTGACATGGAAGCAGCTATTCCAAAATTAAATAAAAAGTTTGTATTTAAGGATTATTTTTACTATATAACTTCACAATATCTCTACAAAACTCACAAGAAAGGTACGTAGCTGGCTTTTAAGCTAACTTTTTGGCTAATCAAACATTAGCAAGAAAGATAATGTGATGTTTTTGGAATGTTTGGCTTTGAATCGATTGTGAGAAGTAATTGGGTTTCAGTATGTAAATAAGAAATTAGGATTTTGGACTTTTGATGATGTGGCCTACTGTGTGTTTGGCATGACGAGTTTGACAGATAAAAAAGTCAATATTATATCAGGTAACACCAGACTTTCTTAAGACTTAAAGGTTAAGACTAGAGACTCACACCTATGTGGCTTAATCCCATATGCCACAGCTGCTCAGTTCAAATTATCTCGCTGATGTTACTGCTAAAGGTGGTTGACCAGCTTCCTGTTTTTGCAAAACACAGCATAGTCTGGTCTTTGTTGCTTTTTTCAGACAAGAAAAAAGCCTGCCTATGTGATGGGCTACCTGGGTGGAAGGTTCCTCTGAAACCAGAACCCAGACTTCAACTGCAGTTTAGTAAAGTACAAGCTGTGGCTGTGGTGATGGGACATTGGCTAGACGATCCTCTGAAGGAGAATCTGATATTAATTAGTCTTAATCAATTAATCTGATGCCAGTATCAGTCATCAGTCGCTCTGGATAAAGACGTCTGCGAAATGTTGAAAAAAAAAAATCATAAGCTTGCTGCGCACACCGTGGGCCAGCAGATGGCGACATTGTACCAAAAAAAGTAAGCGGAACGCTGTTTGCGAGACGGTACAGTGATTAAGTAATTACCCAGTACCTGATTACTAGATGTAATGTGTATGATCTAAGAATAGAATGTTTGTGGTAGTTATTTCCCATGCATATAGTGAGCATGCACCAAACTTAAAACGGCAGTAAAAAAAAACTTTTTGTCAACCAAAAATATTTGGATTTTTGAAGTTGCTATGGCCAAAATAAAAGAAACTTATTTAGATACACTTTTTTTATACCTATACTTGGTAGGGACTCTTTTTTTTCAGAGGTACAGTAGACTTTCTGTCCGCTCAAAATCTGTCTGCTTATTTTCCAGTGACCTTTCTCATCACAAAGGCCTTTCCATCCACAGAACTGAACATTTTTCCTCGTTCTGCAGGTTGATGTGAACATTGTCTGAAACCACTGGCCTATGTCTGTGTGGTTTTATTCATCACACTGCTTAGACAGGGTTGGCTGATTAGACAATACATTATGGGACTGTAATAGCCTAGCGGTTATGGTACTGGACTCTAGACCTGATGGTCTATGGTTCAAATCCCTCTTCTGCCAAGTTGCCACGGTTGAGTCCTTAAGCAAGGCCATTAACCCACCGTTTCTTGAAATGTAAGACTGTATGAGTTGTAAGTCGCTCTGGTTAAGGACATCTGCTAAATTCTGCAAATGTAAATGTGCCCTGTTAGTGCATAATGTATGTGGAAAACATTTGAGGGAATGTTTTGTTAAAAAACTTGTGTAACTTTGTTCGATCGTTACATTTAGGCTATATTCTAAAAAGACATCATTCAGCAGTACACAACTGTGCTATCTAGTACAGGATATTTGTTTGTGTTGCATCCCCCTCACTGCTGAATTTCACTTGTATACGTGTTGACTTGCCACTGGTATCCATCAGTTATGCAGTGGCAGCTGCAGCACCATAACTTCGTATTACAAGTTGCTTCCAATAGCATTCTCAGTTTTTACCAAATATGTCTCTTAATTTTACAAACTACTGCTTAAATATTAGCATATGTGTAGGCTATTCTGTATCCTAGTCAAGTGAGAGAATGCATTAGTCAGAGAGGCGATAAATTAAGACTGAATGGCTTCTTTCTCCCATACCCACCTCTGTATTTATGTGGCTTGTCTATTTTTATGAGTTCCCTGCAGTGGATGCTTGAGCTGAAACCTGGTGCAGTGGCAAGTGGAGTGTTAATAACGGTGATTCATATGAGAGCAGCATGTTTTCCTCTGTACAGATGTCAAATTCCTCTCGTAATTAAACTTTCTATTTCTATCTGTTTTATTATCACAGAAGGAACAAGTGATGATTTTAGATCCTGCACCTTCAGTTCCAGAGTACGTATTATTTGCAGAATAAAAATGTCATAGATTGACCAACCTTTTTTCTCATCGGATTTGAAAACCAAGCAAAATAGATTTTGCAAATGCTGCTGTTTATGTATTACGAGATTATTTAAAGATTGCACTGACCTTGCTCAGACATTTAATGAAAAGATGCACCTGTGTGTTTAATTCTCATTGGCTGAAATGAAAATTCAACACTTAAACAGAAGAGTGCAAGTTCAAGCTGCAAAATTTCCACAGCTGGAAGGCGGAGAACATACACTTGGCCTGCTTTCTAGATAAGAGGAATGGCACAAAAAAACAACATGGTGTTGAATACGATGACGTAAATGTAAACAGTCTGGATTATTTGTTAATTTAAATAATGGTCTATGGTGAAGTGGAAACAACAAACAGCAAAATTTCTCATAACTCTTAAATGGCTGTTGATCTTCTCTGGAAGCATCACATCTATATATTTGTTTGGAGGTGCTCTAAAGGCATCCACTTTAAATTTCTCCTTTCAGGCAGAGGATGAGGTATGGGGTGGTATTACTAAAGGTTTCCATGAACAGGCTTCTTCACTTAAAGGCTGTGGTGCCCCTGGGAAATAGGATCAAGATCCCATCAGGAAGAAGCACAATTTTTAGTGTGAAAAAACAGTATGCAGCCAATATACTAGCAGCATTTAAGGCAGAAATGAGCAAGGCATATGGAATACAATGCATTATTAAATCAAGGTATCTGTACTGCTAAGTGTAGTTCTTCCATACAGACTTTGGTTTAGGGAGTGCTATTCAAAGCTAATGATAAGTGGGTAGCACTTACATTCCCCAAGAGAGAACCCACAGATTGATCTAAAAAGCTGGCTAAAATCAATGTGATTTAACAGTCATGCATACAAGAATCATCTGAGGCTGTTTAGAAAAAAATCAGGTTAATTAGTGATGGAAAAACTGAGAAAGGAAATCAGCTTATTGTTAATGCTGTTTGTAATTCAGTCTTGTATATCACTTTGGTTCTGCTTCATTCCACTGGATGAGGAAGACAAGTGCATAGCCTAAACAGCAGGGCATGTTGTGTTATCAGCGGGATGCTTGTGTAAAGTGGCCTGCTGTGTTGCCGCCATCAGAGTTTGAGCCAGCAACATAATCATACAGACTTCATTCCACAAAAGGAGTGCCCAGCACCTCTGCAGGTTCTTTAAAAGTGGAAAATACAGGTATCTGGCACAGATGGAATACAGAGGAATGTGTGTTGAAGACATGAATTAAAAATATTTTCTTAATGAAAAAAAAGAATGGGAATGTAAAAGAAAATGAAAGAAGGTTGAAGTGATTTAAAGTCAAGTCGAGGAAATTTAAAAGTGAGTTTGGGACAGGAGCTCAAGCCAAGCCTAGAAAGAAGTTAGAAGGGTAAAAGACAATAGTTTTGAGGTTAAAGCCAAACAAACCAAAATATGCACACAAAAAGAAGAAGAAAGAAAGAAGAATATGTTTCATTTGAGTTTGGAAGTTCTAAGCTTTTTGAGTCTTAGTCCTCCCATGGTTTTTTCCTTATAATGTTTAGAAAGTTTTTACTTTCCACCTTTGTGGTAGGTTTGCTGAATTTGGGATTGGCATTAACAATAATAGAAGATACATATAAAGTTGTAAATCTGCTTTGAGACAATGCTCCGATGTAAAAAAAATAATAAAAAATAAGAAGAAAAACTAAATATGGAAAAAAGCACTATAGACATAAATCTGACTTTGGCTTTGATTTAAGCTATGACCTCAGTCTTAGTTCTGTTTTGATGCCATCATTTTGAGTATCCTGTTATTTGTAAACACTATCTTGGTTTAGTCCTTTGTCTTATTTTACATTTCCTCACGCTTCACTTTTGCCCTGGATGTAGATGGCTTGCCTTGTGCAAGGAGAAATGTCTGGAACATATTTTATGCTGGGCCACAAAGTTTAAGAGCATAACACACATGCTTCATTATACACAAAAACATGATATTAGATTAACTGTTTAAGCATTTTTACTACTGACAAAAATTAGAGGATACTTCAAAATGAGATATCCCTTCATTTTAGTCAGCAGTGTGCAATGGAAGGTCCTTCCACATTTTCATTTTAAATCCCCATTGTCCTGTAATGACTGCATGACTTTTCAGGCCTGCTGAGTACCAAAGAACTGTGCGTCAAGTAGCCTACCAGTTCAATTTACTGCTCCATCACTTGCATCATAATGAGCTGCCCCCTCCAACCCAACCCTCCCACAAATATATGACTGTAAGTTTTGGATGCGTCTGCATGGTCTCAAGTTTCCTCATTGTAAATTATGTATTAATATGGGTCAGTTGTCTATTGACTGGGCTGACCTGGATGGTGCTGGAAAGTTGAACTCTCTGTGATTTACACATCTCTGCATTTCCCAAGTGGAATAGAGTTGTTTGCTCTCGTGTTTGACATTGACATGCTTGTCTTACAAAAATGGACACAAGACTCCAACGCGAAGGTAAGCTGATAATACTGTTGTGAAATGTTTACATAAATGCTATGGCAAGTTTAAATATTGCATGTAACTGCATTTGCAGCACATGCTGTTAAACATTTTACAGAAGTGTTTTGCTGTATACATGGTAAACACTGTTAGGCAGATCTTAATATCAACGAAGAAATGGACACATAATTCTTAAGTTACTGAAAATTACGTATGATGATGTTCTCTGTGGTTATATTAAGTATTTTATGTAGCATTCTCCCAGTAAAGACTGGCTGCTAAAGAGGTACAGACAGTAAGGTACAGTCTAACCTTGTTATTCCCACTAAACTTCTCTCTTGCCACCTGTTACGGCAGGATTGATTTTCCTTCATACATTTACCTCAAAAAGCCAACGACCTCAGCTCTCACCATGCTTGAAATGTGACAAATGTCTTGCAAGCAGTTAAATTTTACCCTGTAAAGTGCCAAGTTTTTATCTGACCGGTCATTAGGCGTCACTTTAACTCAGCCTGCTCTCTCCTTAGCTGGCAGCTCAGCGCAGGATTTCTCCATCATGACCTAATGATTGTTGCCAGTTTCCAAATTTGCTTTTTCACAAAAATAGACATGACTCAGAGGCAGGTGAGATGCTAAGGTTAGATGTGTGTTTTAAATATGTGTTGTTGAAGACAAATAAAATGTAACAATGAAGCAGTTTAAAAGTCAGTTTGAGAAAGGAGTTAATGCCAAGTTCTGAAAGTTAATTCAAAAGTTAAGTTGGGACAGAAGCTAAAAAGAAGCTGAGAATGAAGTTCAAGTTAAAATTGAGAGAAGGATAGGATTTCTTGAGTTTCAAGCCAAAACCAACCACTTGAGGTGTAAAGCCAAAAACACTAGCTAAAGCCAGGTTTAGAGAAAAAAGTCAAGTTGGGAGAAAGCTAAAAGACAAAAGGTTTAAGTTTGAAGCCAAAACAAATAAAGAGATATGGCTTAAGTTGTAAACTAAAGAAAAAAAAGCCATTTGAGTTTGGGAGGTCTTAGATAATACCTCAGCCTTAGTTATTTGGCTTTTCACTATATACAGTTTCTGAGCCAGTACTACTAGTAGGTAGAAGGTCTTTGAAAATTGCATTAATTGGTTGCTCATCTAATATGGATCATGGTTGTGCCTATTTGTTACCACTAGCATAACCTCTAATACATAAAGTGTACACATACCTAAAACCCTTTAGACTAATATTTCTGCTAATAATAAATAAGGTTCTGTTTCCCCTGTTCTACATAATTTTCCCAGAGCTCCTCCATCTCCATTACCAGTGTGCCAACCCACTTAAGCTTTAATTGCTGTGTATTAAAATTTCAGGGCCAGCTGCTCCATCCTGTTTCTCTGGCATGAATTAGGAATTATAAAGCGACTCTATGTAACTGAGCAGAACATCTCTCCTAGGTCATGCACATCTTCAAAGTCTCTTAACTTGCTAGGTCAAGCCTCCAGGGATTACATTTCTTTGCCCAGCACATCCCATTGATGCTCAATCATATTAAGTTCTGGGGAATTTGGAGGCCAGAGCAACATTTTTTCCACAAACCATTCCTGAACAGTTTTTGCAGCATGTCAGGATGCATTATCCTGCTGAAATATGAGATTTCCATTAGGTATTACTGCTACCGTGAAGGGGTGAAGTCAGTTTTCAACAATGTCTAAGCAGGTGTTACTTGTCAAAGTAATCCACATAATTCAAAATCGGAGGTGTTCCAGCAGAACGTTGCCCAGAGCATCACACTGTCAGTGTTATTGTTCAACCTTTGCTGAGTTGTTCTAGGAAGTTTGATTAAATATAGGCCCAGTTCTGATTGTGTCTTACAAAATGTGTCTCAAAGGACCCTCAGGCTATAGAAGTGGAAATTGTGGTGGCTGTGCACCTGGTCTCAGCTGCCGCTCATCCCCACTTTTTGTCACTTTTTGACACAGTAAAGGATTACTGTAGGATTTTCTACCCATCTGATGTCTCTTACCAAGGATAACAACTACATAACATGCAGAGTGCATGATAATTCGCCTTATCCACCAATATAATCACTGAGAATGAAAGCTAGTAGCAGTGCTCTTTATGAGCACATTAGGATGAAATAATCTCTAACATTCACCCTCTGTTCTCAGTTATGTATAAGAGAAGCTGATTTAATGTTATGTGTTTTGATGCTATGTGAGTAGAATAACTGAGGGAGAGGAGTGTGTGTGCGTGTGTGCTTGTGTGTGTGCGCGTAGAGCATGTTGCCATGGAGCTACTGGTGCTGCTGCAAAATAGAAAAGCAGTGCTGCACTGCCAATGTGCGGGAGAACTCGTGTTCTAGATTCAGGGCTGTGGGTGTTCGTTTCTTCACCTGTATCTTCTGCACCGAAGTATTGTAAGTATTGATTTGGATGTGTGTGGAGGGGGGTGTTTTTTGCGTTACCATAGCAACAGAAAAAAAGGTAATTGGAGATCACAATGTGTGGCTTATATAACCATAGAGCATAAAAAAAAACATCTCCCACCTTTGAATTCGTGATTTACTATTACAACTGAAGCTTCCGTGAAATGGAAAACACTTTACACTGTACAAACACAGAGAGAAAGTGAAACTACAGAAAGCCCTTAAAGCACATACAGGTCCAGTAAAGGCATCATCATTATACAAGTACGTAACAGAGACACCAAGAAAAAAAGTTAGAGCCTTGCATATATTTTGTCTATTCGTGTAGTCTAGAATTCCTGCACATACAAGTTGTATGTATGCTATAGACTGTCCATCACAGGCCCAGCAGAAGTCAAACAACAAATAAAACCTCTATCCAGCCTTTAGTGTGTGTTTGTGTGTGTGAGATAGTGTTTGCCCTTCAATGATTGGCACCCTGTGAAGGTTGTTCCTGCCTTGAACCCTGTATTGCTGGCTAGCCACTGGCCCATGACCCTGTTGAGGATTAAGCAGTTACCTCACTTTTGCCTCAGGGTTTGTAGGGGACACAGTTGCACAGCCAGGGGATGCCAAACAAAATGTGCCAGCTGCAAAGAATGAATCTTATGACAATTCTCCTCAGAGCTGGGGTGTATGAGGAGGTCTGGGCTGAACGATTTTCCTTTGGGAGAACCTGAGATCATGCATGTAAAATATGCATGCACATGTTTATCACACCTGTAAACACCTGAGATAAGTTTTACTCTATTATTATCATCAAAGTATTACACACATTATCAAAAAGGAATGGTTTTCAGTCTCTGTGTGTAAGGAAATTAACCAGTAGCTACGTCAATGTGATGTGCATAAAATTGAGAACGCTAAAGCCATGCAGCAGAGAGTCACAAACGGGCCGCCCTACAGAACAGATCACACGCTTGTGTTGCTATGGTTACTCTGTTAGGTAACTGGGTTGCCATAGTGTCTGAGAAGATCAAAGCTCAGCAACAGAACAAGGGATAAAGAAAACACACACACGCGCGCACACACGCACACGCGCACACACACACACACACACCCCTTTTTAACATTGTTAGGACTTTTTGTTGACATAATATTATTGTGGCTAAGCACTTCTACACCTTCTGCAACCATCAAAATGTGCCCACAAGCTGGCAAAAACTGGTAGATTTTACTATGCTTGTGGGCACGTTTGGTTCTTACCATGATATGGAAACACAAAACATTAAGATAAATTAAACAACAATTGGACAACAGCTTTGAGAACTTGATGCCTTGCATCTTTTGAAATTGTCACTAGAAAGCAAACGGTACCCATTTACAAAAAGAAAGAAAGGTCACACAAAATAGATTTTTTAAAATATTAACAACCATTAGGACAATACAACAAACTACATTCTTTCTCAAATCATGTCTCTTTATTGAAATCATGGGAAGCCACAAAGTCTGTTTAAAAAGTAGCCTTTATAATCTAGTCAAGTTCTTAATTGTGCAGGTTGCTGGTTGATCCTTTGAAAATGAGCTATATAAGATTCTAATTAAAATCTCAGTTTAGAACTGATGAAAGACAGCACACAAACATCTCCAGATCGGAGGTTAATTTCTGGGTTTGCAGTACAAATTAATGTGGTAATGAAACATTGGACATTTGATTCACTGTTAAAGCAAACAGTTTAGATTTAACTTTAGTTAAAGTCATTGTAGGAAAAAAAAACATGTCATGCTGTTGCCCATGTACAAGGCCACTGCATGTTGTGGTGATCTGAGGAATGATCTAGATCTATAATCTATCTGCAAAGTGTACTGTTTGCATTTTGCTACACTTTAATGAATCAATTTTAATATCTATCTCTGTCCATTCAGTGGATTCTGAATACCAGAGGGAAATAAATACAGGAACACTATGCACCTAAAAGCAATACATTAAAGGAAGGCTTGTGTATAAGTGTGTCTAAGAGCCTGGTTTAAAATACGCATGCTTAAAAATCTGCAGGCAAGATACTTATAATGTGCTGTATGGCAGTTAGTGTATAGGTAGAGTATGCTCTGCTGTATTGCGAAAGAAGGGCAGGAACCGGTAACAGATCTTCACAATTGTTTGTTCCAAAAGATGAGCCTTTAGATAAGCCTACTAAGTTCCTATATAATTGTGTGAAATGAACCCAACCAACCATTGGTAATATACTGCTAACAAAAATAAGGGGATATTTCAAAATGAAATATCCCATAATTAAATGCCCCCTAATTTCTGAGAGCAGTGTAATATAAAGTGTATAATTCTGCTTCAAATGGGGAAGTATTTGTAGGAAATAATTGTTGGTAAACAACAATTAACATACACACTATCCGCATTGGTTATATACTCTAATTACAAGTCACAGTTAGAAATGTTTTTGCCTTAAAAAGCAGGTTAATATGGTTACTTTTTTTACTATGTGGCAAATAGGCTTAAGAAACTAAAGTGAAAAAACATTACTCACAGAGCCTGTTGAGGTCTGACACCTGGACTATATTGGATTAATATAGTTTGATTTGATATATTTGATTTGACTGATGTGTATCACTAATCTTAAGTAACTTAATAAAAAAAAGCTTTATACTGTGCAAATGTCATGCCCAGCCTCAATTTATACAAAATTGTGCAAATTGTGTTAGAATTCCTAATAGTAATAGGATTCCTTTCTCCTGAATTAACTTTAGGCTTGGAGAACAAAATACACTGCCTCGCCAAAAAATTTCACCTCCTGGATTTAACTTAGCAAACAGGTAAGAGCCTCCAATTGGAGAATAAATGAATTTGTGACATTGCAAAAGCTTGTGGAAACAATGCAGCAACAAATGCGCGCTGTAATTAAAGCTAAAGGTGGTCCAATGACGTATTAGTGTGTGACCTGTTTTTTGGCTTGCACATTCTTATATTTCTGAAATCCATATGCTCCACATACCAACCCGCTCACTTAGATCATCAGATACAGATACATGCCTGCTTACTGCACCTGTCACACAACTGGGCCTCTCAGTTCCCAGGTGCACAAGAAAAAAACGTTTTTACTTAATGTTCCCACTATATTTCCTCTTTAAGAGAGACTTTGAGCATGTGAATGCTGCTATGTGTAAGTCAAACTTATATTATTAATGATATTAATATTAACAATAATAATTACAAAGGTTTATGTTTGGGAGCTCAATCATTTTAAATTAATTGGTCACATTTTTTTATATATATCAGCAATCTGTGGTCTGACCCTATCATATATTTACAAAAAAAGATTCGAGTTTGCTTTTAGTAAAGTGAGTATGCATTCTGTCTACTTTTCATGTAAACAACTGTTTTTACGTTTTCTATGTAAGCAATATTAGACTTGAATATACTTGGCTTATGTCTGTATATATTATACTTGTACTTTTTGATCGAGATAGCATTCTTGTCTTGTACAAGGTTTCAGTATACTTGGCTTACAGTTTATAATATATTTTTTTTCAAATCAGATTCGGAAAAGATGAATTATATTCTTAATTCTAAGTATGTTTTGTGGATTTCTATATGTGTAGTCGACCATTAGTTTGAATTTCAAGTCTACTTAAAGGATAGGGAAAAGTATATTTCGAGTATAACCAAATAGGAATTAAGTAATTGTGGTAAAATAATTTAGTTGTATTATGTTCAGTTAATAAATCGCTTACTTACAAGTATACATGCAGTAAAAAAAAAACTCTAAGTAGTGTTAATCAAAGGTGTAGTTTACTGGAAGCATACTTAAAAGTAGTGGAATATAAATATATAAGCCATCCCACTGAATGTGTGCCAATTCCATACCCAGGACATTAGACATATATATTAGTATATAATTAATATAATTAACTGAAGAAACAGTTTATAATTTAAGGTTTCCTGCACAGTGATGCAATTCCAACTTAAATGTATAAAATTTTAAACATGAATAAAAACTAAAACACTAAAAAATAGCTTTTCTTAGCTGTTGCTGGCCTCTAACACTACACTTTACAATGAAATATACTGATTCAGGTATCAAATGTAATGTTTTTTTGCATTACTGTGTCATTCCATATCCCAGCTATGCCTTAATTCCATTTTTGATAATAAATCCATAATAATTTACTTAATGAACTCACTTTAATGTACTTGATATGTTGGACAAATTTCCAATTTTAAAAAACTGTTCCATGTGTCTCACATTCAATATGAAACAATGTAGAAATAAAATAAGGTTGACCAATGACTGACCAATATTCATTAGGAATATATGTGTCAATAGATTCAGTGTTGAGAAACTATAGAAAATTAAACAAAATTTTAAATATTTTTAACAAGCAACTGGCACCCATTAGGCATAATGATGAAACAAGACTTGTAAATTAATCAAAATTTTACTACTCTTACGCATATCATACTCAAAAGTAAAGTTTTATAAACTAAAAAGTAGGCCAAATTAGTGCCAAGAAAATTTGATATAGTCCAACTACAACTATACTACTAATACTAATATTTGTATACGTCAAACATTGAGCATACTTGAGTTATATACTAAATACTTAAGATTACTTAATGAGAACTACTCTACTATACTAATAATAATATAATAATTTTAAGGTCACCTAGAGTGAGCTGACATGGAACAGCTATAATAATGGAGAGAACGATATGCATTATCTGTTTGTTTGTTTACTTACTCAGTCATGACCTTCGTCTTCTTCATCTTCTCACCTTCATAATGGCTTTAATCAAAGCTTAAAATTAGCACTGTTGTGCCACGGCTTTGTTTTTGTTTTTCTGAACCAATTCTGGGCACAAGACCAGAACAGATTGATCATGCAAACAGAAGGTGGTATTTTTTACTCTCTAGGGACTGAGATAATCTTCATCACTTAATGTGATATTTATGGAGAACACATGATGAAGCAAAATCTTCCATAATGGTCACCCAAGACTGTAGTAGTGGGACACGTAATTACTTATAAGAGCGCTGAAAAAAGGCCATTTCTATCTTTAGATTCGAAAGATTATAATGGCAGGAAGACGCAGTCCGGAAGAAAGGCAGTGCACGAGTGGCATTAAAACAGCACAACACTGTAAATAGCTTCTTGGGTATGGCAGTTGTCAGAAATGGTTAAAGTGAATAACACATAACACATGTGACTAGTGGGTAGTTCAAAGTACAAAGTAGCTGGATTCCATAAACATCAACATGCTTTTAACAGCACAAATGAAACCACTCATGCAGTCCACACAAAGCTCACACCATGCCACAAATAATTAAGTAGACAATAAGATGTTCACGAAAAGGACAAAGAGTAAAAAGGAAGGGAACTGGCTGCTGCCCTTGTGTAGCCACTCATCTATGTACAACAAAAAGACAACATTATCATGTTGGATCACAGGAGCTGTGAGCCATACACAGAGTGGTTGGAACACCACGGTTCATCACACACACAGAGTCTGCAGGCTGCCTGCTCCGGTCAGGCCGTTCATCCTCTACACACAGGAAAAAGAAGAGAGACAACACACCAGTTATTAGTCAGACAGGTGAGTGATGTGAGGACGATGCCCAACAGAGAACGAACAAAGGCAAGAAGATTGGGAAGGTAGATGAAACAAGATCAGAACGTGGGATCAAATAGATCATCAGCTTAAAACGTTAATGCAGATACATTTACCATGCATCCCTACCATGCATGATGGATGCATTAATGCAGCAGCTTCAGACATGTTTTCCAGATCTGTATCCTTCATGCAATTTCTCTGCTGTTCCCTCGAAACGTCAGTGGCTTTCTTGCTGTTCATGCTTGTATATGCACTGTATCATGCCAAACTCCACCAGAGGCACTCTTCTTCCTTTTGTTTCCTACATTGACCTTTGTGCAAACCTCTTTTTGTCCTTTAGATCAGGCCAAAGAGAGTCTCGATACAGGAGAGAATGCATAATATGATATGCAAGTATACATGTATGCACTGTTTAACGTCTGTGTTGCGTTCTGTAAAAGCGAATGCTGAATGAAACGGACATTGACCAGACATTACCACAGTCACATAGTAGTTTGGATTTTGCATGTAATGTTTCATTTAAACAATAATATAAGTTTGAATAAAGTACAATATAAAAGCATTGAGGGCAGAATGGTGGCTCACAACAAGAAAGTCCCAGGTTCAATCCCAGGGTGGAGTGGCCTGAGTCCTTTCTGTGTGGAGTCTGCATGCCCTCCCCGTGTCTGCATGGGTTTACTCCGAGTACTCCGGTTCCCTCCCACAGTCCCAAAGACGTGTGTTAGGTTAATTGATGTCTCCAAAGTGGGCATTAGTGTGTGACCGTGTGTGTGTTTGCCCTATAATGGATTGGCGCACCGTCTAGGGTTGTGTCTGGGTTGTTGCCAGGTGGGCATCGGCTGGCCTCCGTGTTAATTAAGCGTAAGATAATAAATGAATGAATGAATTGAGAACAGTAATGTACTGTACATCACAGTAATTTAATATTTCATTTTTTTTTTTTTGAAAACGAGAATAAAACACTTTCATTTTAATTTCAGTTGCAACATTTGTGGGTAGATGTGCCACAGGATACCACACAGAACTTGTTCACCTCAAATGCCCAAACATATTTAATCTTTTATGCAGGCTAGAGTCTTCTCTAACTTCTCTAACTATGCACTAACTTCTTTTAGTTATAGAGTGTTTCTTATTAAATATATCATTTTCCTCTAATAATGTAATCATTTTTAATAATCATTTATTCTCTAATTTTTGTGAGCAGTGTATATATATATATATATATGTTTGTGTGTGTGTGTGTGTGTGTGTGTGTGTGTCTATATATAATTACACACACAATTATAACATTACGCAGATGTAGTCGGAGGGACGTTAAACGGTGCATATGCAGTATGCAAACACAATCATTGCACAACAAAAACCAACTGCAAACAGGTTTCATACAAAATTTATTTCATGCTAGAATTGGAATCATGTGCTCTTGTATCTATCAACTTTTGCTTGCATAACATCGTGCATGCATCTGATTTTTCCCCCCGAAGTTCTAAATTGCATACATTGCTCTTATGCCTTAAATGTACATTTGTCTTGTTTAAAATCTTAAACATTTTTGTACCTAAAAGAAAACATAAATGATGTGTAAAACACATCTTTACTCCCTCTTTTTAAATGTCATTTTTTCCATTTTATTTTTCAAAAATAACACTGTCAAAAGTCTTTAATTTATATGTGAAATAAAACAGTTGCTCACAATAGCTCTCCACGTGGTCTACGCACCAATATATTAGCATAAAACAGAAAAATATCAACTAAATCTGCTCAGCTTTTTTTTTTCTCTTAACAAGATCCAATAGCACAAGCATGCCAAACAGAAACAACATGAAAATGTGTGTTGAACTGACCACACAGAAATCATGATGAAAACATTTCTTTCATCTCGATCAGCAATGGTAAGTTTTCTGTGTTTGAGGTCAATATGACCAGAGCCAGCTTACAATGTGATTATTAGCACAAATGAAAATGGGGAAGATGAATCGAAGGATCTGCTGCTCTAAGGAAAGGTACACTGGAGTGAAGAAAACATATCATTATCATACAGATATTCATAACAGCAGAAAGCATTTTTCATCTTTTTTTTTTGACATACCACCATGCAACTCATGCTAAAAACTCGAGTCTTCTACATTTGCCCCTAAGGACATATCATTAGAATTGTTAGTGGCTATTATGAACCTTTGACCTATTCCATCCCTCAGATTGTGCATTGCTTAGGTGTTATTGTATTGTCCACACCTTTAGTCCTTGTCCGGAAATGTCCCCTTTATGCCCTGGAGTGGTTATCCGATGCTGTTGTTATGGAAATATTCATCATTATTCCAACAGTATCCTATTCATTTGTTTCTGTCTCGCTCTATTTTCTCTATGTGCCTCTCCTTCAAAAAGTGACCTCAAAGCTCTCAAGCCACTTTGGAGCCTAGAAACGGTGGAGAGGGAAAGTTCCACTCTCTGAGTCGTTGCAGTCCTCTCAGGTAACACGGAGAACTTCTGTCTGCATATACTTAACTAGGACAGTCTCGTCTTTACAGGAATCTGTGGTAGAGAATACAGGGGAGGGTGGGGTTGCTCAGGGTCATCCTGCCACTGCGTCTCGGCCATTCAACTCAGCTTACACAATGAAGAGGACAAAGTGAGGAGATTTCTCACAAACGAGGGGTTATGGCAGAAAAAAACAGGACTCTTTCGCAATCCAGATTGCAAAAAAAAAATGTAAAGAGGAAGATCAGTTGACAGAGACATAGAGAAGGAAAAGGTAGAAAGTGACAGCTGCTGAGGTCAGCTGGAAGAGGTTCTGGCATGCGGGAGGAGTGGGGGGGGGGGCTTTTTTGTCAGACACCTTATGATGGGACAGAGGTGACCATTTCGAAGATGTTTCATAGTAAAATGAAGGGAAACTGCACCTAAGTAGGTAGGTTTGAAGATATAAGGTGCAAAGCTATAAAGGATAAAGGCTGTAGATCAGCATCTTTCGTGACAGAATTGAAAAAGCTACAGACTGCATTCGGATATTTCCTGTGCAGAAATCGTGCATGGATATGCATGTGTGTATATACATGTGTGTCTGCTGGTAACAACATAGGGCAACAGTGCAAAATTATTAAGGGAGCGCTAACAAGAGTATAGATTTAATAGTATATACAATCCCTACACTAAGAGAGCCTAATCACTTTCCCTGAGAACTCAGACGTTATTTTTTTCTCTCTCTAATGGCTCTTAGTATGTGTGAAGCCATAGACAAGAGACAAGTGACAGTGAGCCACTTCGACAGAGGGAGAGGAGGACAGAAAGCTGAAGACAAAAGCACAGCTTATTTGGATGGGCACAGAAGAGGACAAAGCACACCAAAATAGCAAAGGATGGGGGTAAGAAGAGAAGGGAAAAAAATGACGGACACTGACACCCACTTGCCTAAAGTGCCAGCCCTGTTGGCTACGGTGCCCCTCCTCCAGGGCTTTTGGTTACCATAGCTCGGCAGGCAGGGGCAATAGCAGGATAGCAGTCTAAGTGATACAGATACTTCAATCGTTGTTCTTTCTTTTCTGGCTGGGTTTTTTTTTTTTTTTTTACTTTGGACGAGTTGTCAGCAGCTGTGCCTCCTTGAAAAGGCTGTCAGGTTTTCATGCAATTAAACAGAGCACAAACATGCACAGAGAAAATGTTAGTTTGGGCTGGTATCAGATAGGGCAATGGTCGAACCAAGGGTTTAACAAAATGTAAACAGCATTTTTTCAAACCCCACACCGTAATCATTAATTAAACTTCAAACAGTAGTTTTAAATTATGCTGGTCCTGTTAGCTCTTAACAACATTTGATCACAACACGTAGTCCTACCATAGTACTTAAACGATTATATCTGAGTGTGGTTCAACACTGCCAAGTTAGCCTTTGATAAACCAAAAGCTTTTGGTCCTCATTTGTTAGTCAGGCTGTCATTCTATAGAGACCCATCTGACTGGACAATGTAGTATGAACCCACCTGGACGCCTATTGCGTTGTACCTGAGCACTCTCACCACTGCCCTACTGGCCTGCACTCACATTGCTCCTAACGAAAGACATTAATATTTTGTATGTTACTTTAGGCTACTATGGCAACCAGCTTGAGAAAACATGGCTTTGGGTTAAAGAGTATATTGACTATTGGCTTAAAGAATCCAAATGATCTGTAAGAGGGATGTGCTGATGGAGTACGCATGCACATGTATTATTTTTAGGATTATGAGAGCTCTAGAGTCTCTATGCTGTTGGGAACTAGCTCTGAAATGGACCACCATTCCATAGATCGAAAGCCTAGAGCAGGTAAAGAATGATCCCTTACTGGACTCAAATCCCATGTGACACCCAAATTGTCTGCCAGGACTGGAACCCTGGGCTAGCATATTAGATCAAGCGTACTGCATATTAAACCACTGTGTATTTGTTTTTTGTTTAGTCAATGTTTCCCCAGCCGATACCATCCCTATCAGCAGGAGACAGCATGCAGGGAGGCCTATGTACAGGCCCAAACCATGCATAACGCAGGACTAGCACAGAAACGTACAAAATTCACCATGTAACAATAAATATAATATCCAGTAACACACATCCCTAAACTATTAGAAATATTTTCTCTCAGTCTCATCATGTATATCCAGCATTCACACTGACCAACAAAAAGCTCTCACAAACACAGTCAACACAATGTAAGCAAGAAACAAAGACAGAATTACAATTAGTGTGTGTGTGTGAGACTGAGTTGTGTGCTGAGTGTGACTGTTCTTCTGGTGATTCGAAAATAGGACATGTGTAATTAAACAGAGCATGCTCACATGAGACACAGAGAGACAGTGCTTTTGCTCGGCTATTGATAACACTTACTTAGCCTAAGGATGACGATATTCTAAACGACACTGAAACTGTGTGACCTCTTTGCTCTTTATTGCATCTTTTCATTTGAAAGCTAACAAGCTAACAGCTAAACAGTCATGTCTGTGTCTAGGATGGTTGTGCTGGGTATGAGTGGTAGTGCTTGATGCATTTCTAAGTTTTGAAAATGCAGTAATGTGATGGGACTCTCACACTTCAGGTCTGGGAAGGTTTCTAACGTTTCTAACGCTTTTGTCGCTAAGAGACTTCTGTGTTTGCTGTCAGGGATTATAAGTGGGGCTGGCAGTCAGGTGGTTACTCTTGCATGACCATCCTCCTGGCTGTGTGTCCAGCCTAACTGCAGCAGCGGGTAGCCTAGCGTGGGACCGGCCGACTCCCCGCCTGCCCTCCCTGAGAATGTTCCAGCTATCGGCCAAACAGAAGATCAGAGGGACAGATGGAGAGATAACATATGCACAAATGGACAGACAGACGGACGAGCCAGTGAAGGAGATAACAAGTAAAAAACAAACAAACGACAAAGAAAAAAACAGAAAAAAGGAAATATTAAGGTTGGCCCAGGAGGCGGCTGTATGTGTGTTAAAGTGAGATTGAACATAATGCAACAATGACACTGGGAGGAAAAAAATATCTTATTTGCATGTTCAAATAAGTGGAGCAGTTGGAGGAATGTAGCTGTGTAGCTAAAGAGTTCGGTGTATATTAGTATCTAATGGAATTTCACAAAATCATATGTAAAAACTGAAAAGATTATCCTTGTTCTCAAGACTAACTGGTATATGGTTAATGATGTTTTAATATAAAAGCAAAATACTTGCTGGGAGTATGGTGGCCTGTTGCTTAAGGCACTGGACTATGGACCAAAATATCCAGGGTTAAAATCCCACCTCTGCCAAGCTGCCACTGTTGGGTCTTAGTCCTTATCCCACAATTGCTTGGACTGTAGGGCTGTAGCAGTTGTAAGTCGCTCTGGATAAGAGCATCTGATAAAGGCTGTAATGTGATAAGTCCTAAAGTGCACAGAAAATCTGCCACTGTCTCTCTGTTTTGGGTGCGCTCTGCTTCAGTAAGGTGTTGGAGGTACAATATGTATGTGTGTGCAAATTGTGTTTGAATGAACTGTTACATACCTTTCCTCACCCTGGCGCCTGGATGTGTGGCTCGTCCAGCCATGTTCAGAAGGAAACATGGGGCATCCCCACGTGGTTCGCAGGGACTAAAGGTCTGGACATCTTCAGGTGTAAGTGCCTGATCTATGTGTGGGCAGTCTTCATTGGCCAGCGCCGCCTTGGCTGCTTCGCCGTTCACTTTGGGATCTTCAAACACATAAGCACATGTGAGAGAATACAGGTGCAAGGCTTAGTTTGAACGGCGTGCATGCCTCATTTCAGGGGTTAGGAGGAGGGTGATAAAGAAGGGGTCACACTAGGTTTGGATTGTGACTGCTGGCAAAGACACGTATAAGGAAATGTAGAATAAATACAGGGAATTCCTTTGTGAAAGCACACTCGTTTTGATCTTACATGCATTGGACCTTTTGGTAATGTGGACAAATGTCTGCACCTTGACATATACACTTGGCAAACACTGTATTAATAACACTTTTTTGCATAAAGGAACGTAATGAGATAAAGCTGGAAAAAGAGCATTGTCTTAAACATCTTGATGAATTGTATACAAAGCCTCACAAAAAAAGCTAAATAATAAAAAATAAATATAAAACGTATCTATACATCCTTACGTGACTGCCTGTGGAGTGAAGTGAAAAAACCTACACTTAAGAACCCAGTGTAGCATTATTTAGATAAAAAAAAGAGTTCTGCACTGTATACTGTACTTAATCACTTAACTTAATCTGATCTACAACATTCTGAAAGAGTGCATATTGTTGTTAAAGGCTATACATAGAGGTTCAGCAGCTTGGGATTCAGACTGTAGTGGAATATAGAGAAATACTGCATGGCCACCGGCCTTTTAACATGTGCACTCTGGCACCCAGTGACAAATTTATGCCTCATCAATCACACAGGTTAAAAGGCAGAACACTGCCAGAACCTTTTTCAAGACGTAAGCTGCTAAACTGGATCTAGGACTGTTCTGTATCAATGACTGCGGTATCCTAGCGGTTAAGGTGCTTTACTCTGGACCTGATGGTCCTGGGTTCAAATCCCACCTCTACCAAGCTTCCACAGTTGGTCTTAAGCAAGGTATTTAACCCACCATTGATTAATTGTACGGCCTTATCAGTTTTTTTGGATAAGGGCGTCTGCTAAATGCTGTAAATGTAAAGTGAAATGTAAATGAATGTCGGTGTCATTGTCGGCGTCATCCCTGGATGTTTGGGAGGACTGTATTATAATCAATGTAATCTGCAATATATAACTAATTTACCACAATAAATCCAATTTACTGTAGGTCATCAATGTACATCCTACAGCAAACTTCCAGGCTCGGTTTACAAAGCACAGTATGAGCTTCGTCTCCTATCCCATTGGGCTTTCTCAGATTCCCTTAACTGTGTCTGTTTTTTAAATACAGGCCCCAAACAGACAGAGGCACTGCTATGATGCAAACCTTCTGGGAGGAAGGTATGAGGTGGAAGAAAGAGGAAAAAAGAGGCATGAATCATCCTCGAAACAGCTCAATGAATAAAGGCTTTCCTCTCACTCATGTATTGTTTCTGTCCCTCGTTTTGACTTTGCGTAGCCCTCCTCCGGCTAAATAAGACCTTTTAATATTTTCTACTTATTCTTGCGCCGAGATGTATAATTCCTGTGCATGTGTGCTTTACTTGTCAAACCGCATTTGCTCTGTACTGAATGTGCGTGGGCATATGGCGAATTGTAGGTATACCACATTTAGGCGCCATCTCTCCCATAACGCAAAAGCTGCAGTTAAAAATAACACAGACTATGCTTAGAAAGATTATATAAAAAAAAAAAAAAAAAAGCCTTTGCGTATCAAGAGGTGTTGCTAAAGTGATGGTTATGAACGAGAGAAACTTTTTAATTCAGGATCAGGTGTATTTACTAATGAGAAGGGGACAAGTAATGCAAGGCCATGGCAAAGAGTGGCTTGGCTGGTACTCTGTCCTACTTCCAAATGCCTATTTTAGCTTTCACAGTCACTGTCAGAGAGCAGTAAGTACACAGTCATTAAATCACCTTCTAACAAATCGAAGTTCCAAAAAATGGTTTATATATTTATGATATTTGGATTGATGATCATAGAAGTTACAGGCAGAAAATTTTCTATTTTTAGTGCGTAGCATATAAAAATAATTCCATATTATTATTATTATGTATAATATTAATATTGGTACTGTTCTAACAATTTTTTCAGATCACCAGCAGCATCTGGAGGCACAACCAGAGGTTGGCAGAGGAACTCTTTACAGTCAAAGAAGCAACCCCATGAACTATGTTGATCAGAAACTAACAGCACTGTCACACAGGTTAGTTCATACAATGAACTTTGTTGTTATGAGCTGCACCTGACTGACAGGCTATTTAAACTGAACAAGATCCAGCGCCATCACACCTTTTTCATATGGGATGCTGCTTGTACAAGGTCTGATTGTTTGATTGTCTGTGAAATGAAAAAAAAAAATGAAAAGAGAGTAAAAAGATCTGTAAAAAGATCAGTGAAAAGTGACGAAGGCAAATAAGTTGGTGGGGGGCTGCTAAGATGCTGGAAAAGGAAAAAAAACTAAGAAACAGAGTAATACTTAAGTTTATTTAAGAAAACTTTATATAAGTTTGGGAGTCTTAGGGCAACTGTCGAGGAGCGATACAAATCCAAATGAGATTGGTCTAGTTTGTTACCTTTTTTATCTCAAAATATTAAACTGGAGGTATCACACTACCACAACCGTATTTGTGTGTGGTGCTTATGTATGTGTATGTTATTGAGTTCTTCATACAATTTTTTTGGGCAGGTCAGCCCAAATTTCAATTGTTTAGAGTCTATCAACAACCAAAATACAGGGAGACCGAGAATATTAAAAATGTATATGTATCTTTATAAACTTCACACAAATCCTGTGTTTCACAAATATATAATCATGAATGAAACTACCTGTGGTTGCACCCAGTTTATTCCAGCATAATCTCCTATTCTTGATCAGAACAAGTACGGAACAAATCACGTTTTGCTTTGCTTTGCGACAGTGTCAGAATGAGTGTAAATAGGAATAAGAGAAGTATGTGTTTGTATAGAGACGCCATTGACTTATCTCTGTCGCAGTGTGTGTTTGCACGTATGCTTCCTGTGGGAGAGTGTTTGTAGCTGAAAGGTGAGCTGTTCACCAGTGGGATGCCTGTTTGTGCATGTATGCATTAACACGTATATGTACACCTTTAGAAACATTGAAGTGGATCCACATGCATGTGCCTGCTGGTTTTGCATCTGTTGTGTGTTTTCCTGTTTGGTGCCAATCGAACTGATGCCATCTGTCCATTGACGTCTTGTTTCTCTTAGTGCCATGCCCAGAGTCAAGCGGCTCAAACTGATTAGGCAGGCTTTTCTGCCTTATACTTTTTCTTATGGACTATGATGCCAGTAGTAATAATCAGGGTGAAAGAAACACGGCATAATGGAGAGAGTCTCACTAAATATCGCTTGAACATCTCATGTAAGCTAGGATCCTCTGAATGGGTATTTTTGTGTAGATTTTTGTCGTCTGTGCTAGTGCTCCTGTAACTCGTGCAAGTTGAGTTGAATGACTGCAGCTCAATGCAGCTTGTGTAGTTGCTTAGACACTGTCACTATGGCAACTCTATCCAGGCCATGCTTAAAAAAACAGTTGCAGTAGCAGGAAATAAATAAGACGCAAAATAAACTGGGAAGGTTGGGGAAAGGTGAAAACTAGAATATGTTTATAACCTCTAAAGAGCCAGTACTCTTGCTGAGGTAACACTGTGAATGCATTTTTATGCACTTAAGAAATCTGATAATGTGAGACTGAGTCAGTCAGTAATCAGGATTTTTTCCTAATCATCACATCACATACACTTTCCAAAGACAAAGCATTTGTAGTATAATACATACATGCAAACAGTTTTTATGGTTTGTTCTTGCACTTGTTGGAGTTAGCCTTATGTACTGGTTTATATAGAGTATGCAGAGAAATGTCAGATTACGAGATTAGATTGGGCTCAATTTGTGTATTTTTATAGATATTATTTGAAAGAGTTATCTGTACCATACAGATACAGAGTTCCATACTGCCCATAGAAATAACCAAGGAGAAAAAGGATTTTAAAATGATTAGCAAAAAGATACTTTGATCACTTTGAAAAGATAAAAAGATCACTTTGCAATTGCAAATTAATGCAATGAATCACTTTATAGTTTTGTTTTGTTAGTGTGCAGGCTTGAAGCTTTTCTTAGATCTATGGAAAATAGGTTTTGCCCTAGCCGAGTTGCCACTGTTCGCTTTTACACCTCAGTTGCTTGAATTACACTTTGTAATCGGTTGTAAGTCTAGAGGGGTCTGGCTGACAAATAACTAAAAGTACTTGTAAATTTTATCAGGGTCCTTGTGGATTGCATTTCCTGCTTGTACACAAGTGCAAGATCACCAATCACAATGCCAACAAACTGTGCACACAGTTCCTGGCACACTCTTTAATGAGCGTCTAGGGGTTAAATCTGGCTGCCAGGGGGATGCTATAGTTTTAACTTGAGTTGAAGGCAGCTGGATACCTTGGTTCTTCAAGACATTTCACCTATCATCTGAAACACTTCTACAGTCCTAGAAGCTGATGAGGAGTCCCATATGGTAACCTCTAGTGGGGTCATCTTGGCTGTAGTCCTGAATGTCATTGACCTAACCTGACAACATGTGAGTTGTTAGGAGCCAAGGTTTGATGCTTTTGTAAGATGTTGCACCACACTGCCACCATGTGAGTAGTTAGTTTCACTTTGGTCGATGCACTTTAATAATGTATAGTCTTGTTATAAACCGAGGGCCAGAATTTGCACAGAGCCCTGACTCACCCAGCATCTCTGATTTATTTAAAAGACTTCTTGAGTAAGGAGCTAAACATGAGCACAGAGGGGAGCAGAAAAGTGTGAATAACTCTGTTGTAAAAGTTGTAGTATTAGGTGCGATAACTGAGATAAATTGGCATCTTGTGCAGGGTGTACCTCTGCTGCTATGTTGCAGTTCTGACCATGATATGTGGGGGTAATCACCATTCTTGGCTTTACCATATCATTTCATATCTCGTATTTTTGTTGATCATTTTACACTTTTTCCTAGTTAAGGTTGGAGTTAGGATTGGAGTTGGGGTTGGAGTTGGGGTTGGATTTGGGGTTGGAGTTGGGGTTGGAGTTGGGGTTGGGGTTGGAGTTGGGGTTGGAGTTGGGATTGGAGTTAAGGTTGGAGTTGAAGCTGGAGTTGGGTTGGAGTTGGGGTTGGAGTTGGGATTGGAGTTGGGGTTGGAGTTGGGATTGGAGTTGGGATTGGAGTTGGGGTTGGAGTTGGGGTTGGAGTTGGGGTTGGAGTTGGGATTGGAGTTGGGGTTGGAGTTGTGGTTGGATTTGGGGTTGGAGTTGGGGTTGGAGTTGGGGTTGGAGTTGTGGTTGGAGTTGGGGTTGGAGTTGGGGTTAGCGCATACCTGTAATTGACACTACTGTGGCGCCCTGGGTTTGTGTCACGGTGAAGCCTTGTGATTGAAGTTGGGATTGGAATTGGGGTTGTGGTTTGAATTGGGATTGGAGTTTGGATTGGAGTTGGGGTTGGGATTGGGGTTAGGATCAGGGTCAGGACTGGTGGGAAGAAGTGGCCCATTGCTTAATTTACATGACACAGATGAATACGTAACATGGTGCATACAATCACTCTTTGCTCCGGAGGGGTCACTGTTGCAGCAACATCCAATTGAATCAATTTCCCAAAACAAGTGTATACCCTGCATACATGTATTTGCATTTCAGTAGCATAAAAAGACTAGGTACCTATGGTTTTGAATCCTTCAAACATGGCCAGTTACACGGGACACCTGATACAAACCCAGGGCACCACAGTGGTGTCAATTACAGGTATGCGCTGTTTAACGATCATTCAGTCAACAGCCATTCACTTTAATGATGATGTCTTAACACATATTATGTATCTATAATAGGAAATAAAATCTGTCTTTTAACAACTTTTTATGTTGTGGCTGTAAACATCCAAGCTGATGCAGGAGTTGTCATTTGTGTGTGTGTTTGTGTGATTGTCTATGTGTGTGTGTGTGTGTATACCTGTGTGTGTTTGTTTCTATATGTGTACGTAACCCCCGTACTGGCCCTGAGTACACTTTTTTATGCAAATTATTTGAGTTTGTGTTCATGATTTTTGTGTGATTGTGATTGTCAGCTCATCTACTTACTTGTAACAAGATGCAATGGCATTCGTAAGTGTATGTGCCTGTCCTGTTGTCCTAGCACTGTACTGTACTGTACTAGTACTGTACTTTATTTGCACCATATAGTAATCCTGTGTCATCTGGCTATTCTTTCGTGTTGCTCGTAAAATGCATGTTTGTCTTCCATCAAACAAAAGTATGTTGTTTCAATCACTCATGTTTTCAGCGGTACCCCTGATGCATTTACACATTGTTTGCATGCAGTTTTCTTGTGAAAACAACATTTACATTACAGTGATAAGAATATCTGACTGTAATGCCTGGTTGATGACCATTTTGGTCATGACAGTAAGTAATGCAGTCGTGAAACGGTGCATACCTGTAATTAACAAATTCAGATGATACTTTGATCATTACTGTACATTTTGACGCTGCAGCTCAGATCCTGCTATGATAAGCTGAATGTAAAACTGAATGCATTTTATATTTAGATTATGTAATGCTATTTCTCTCTCTCGCATACTTTCTGTCTTGCTCAGGTGTGACTCATTGCTATCCTGCACTCCTTGCTCATAGTGATATTCTTTTTTTCACTGAGTCTGAGTTCATTGAGTATAACTTCGGTGACAGGCCAATTTTTACAACTATGAAAAAATATAGCAGTCTGTTTGGAAAACACAAATACACACACACTCACATTCTTTCTGCCTTTTTAAAAACCTAAACAATTCAACTAGTCAGAGAATAAACAATTAATGTACACTGATTAATCCTGAAATACTGTTTAATCTGTAACGTCACCAGTAAAAAGTAATTATCTGCAAGAATGGTAAAATATTTTTACACATACATAAACATGCGTGCGCACACGCACAAACGCACAGATAAACAGGCGTGGGTGAGACTATGCCTAAAATTGACTACACATTTATACATGCAGTATCAAGAATTAACTTGATACTTTTAATATGATATTATTAATATGAAGAGGATACCAGAGGAACTGCGGGACAATCTGATCCTGTCCATGCCCCATGACTGTCGGTGTGTTTTCACACTCTTGGGTGACCCTACACCCTACTGAACAGTCAATGTGGGGCCACATGAATGTCACTTGCTATTTAATCACTATAATTGAGTTTGCATCTCATTTGCATAATCAAACCACTTTCTTTTACTTTTCATTTGCTTTTCTGATGATTTTGCTCGATAAAATAAAATCAAATGCTTCCTTTTTAATCGCTTCATATTCGTTTTGAAATATCCCCTCATTTTGTGAGCTGTGTGTTAGCCACACTTACTGCTAACTGATTCATAAAATGAAGCATACAGGCATGAATTCTGGACAGACACCCGTTGGACATACTGTGAACTGGAACTGGGATGCCAAAAGTGAACAGGAGCTTATTGTTCAACACCAGTCCTCACAGACATGTTCCAAAATCTAGTGGAACGTTTTCTCAGGAGAGTAAAAGCTGACTCTACACTCTACATTACTGTCAATGGATTCAGGTGTAAAAAGGTTCCTAAAAGTTACTGCAGTAGATAATATATAACAATCTATGTACTGTGCTTACATTTTTAACTGTATGATTTAGATGTGGGTACATCTGCAGGCCTTTGTAAGGACAGGCGTACCTATGGTTGTGTGTACAGTGCACTCATTTGTATGCGTACACATGCTGTATAATTATCTCTTCCTAAGGACAGAGACACCACTCTCAATTACACACTAATAAACCAACACCCGCTGAGTATGATCCGTTCTTCCCTCTCATTCTCTCTTATTTAAAAGTGGATAGTCTTTGAGTAGGCCTATTACATGTAAAGGAAGGCACTTTTCTGCTCGTTCTCATTTGAAGCTACTTAATCAAGTGAGCAAGGTGCAGCTTCAGATAGGTTTCTTTTGCACTAAGATGCTGAGTAATGCTGAAGTGCATGGGTCTTCAGACTCACTTTACTGAGGCACGTGCAAGAGTAAAACATTGGCCCACTAAAGTCACAGTAAAAGGGTAATTTTATCCTGGATTTCTGAGCAGACTTAAAGGACATGCCACACACATTTTCTACAGACACTACATATCCCATTATGCCCCAGCATCCAGTTAATACTTTAAATCAGAGCCAGTTTCTTTTAGTTTTTCATATTTGAGATCCATCGTATACTGGACAAGGTAAACTGTGATCTAATAGTCTAGCAATATCTCTCCTGCGATCATTGGTTTTTATTACTACGTTAGACACTGGAAGGCCTGTTTAACTGTTAAACAATTTCAACATCACTGCATCAGTGTCAACACTCTTTTGTGTCACTGTGCCAGCTTTCAGTGGTTTAGTCTGGCTATGGAACTGAGAAGGTTAATGAAATATCATTGAGTCATAATTTATCACCAATGACCTAGACTCATGGTTTCCATGCTTCCCTCAGCAGAGTGCCAAACATCACGGGGGTGCGTGAGGGCATTGTCTGCTCTTGGGTGTTCTGAGTTTGTCAAAATACAATTTGCAAAAATATGAATATTACACACTTAATGGAAAAATATGAATAAGAGAAATAGAAATGAAAAGAAAACAGTAAAGAAGCCATACATGGAAATAAAGAAGACAAATCTATAAAAGGAAAAAAGGGAATAAAATGTTATGTACTAAATTTATGTTAAATTTTGCCAAAGATATGCAATGAATCACTTTTCTCTTTTGGTCTGTGTATGTGGGCTGGGTGTGTTGCTTTTCCTTGATACTCCAATGAGGTGGCTCCAGTGAAAAAGGTTGGGAACCACTGAATTGATAAAAGGATGGGTTTTAAAAAAGGATGTGAGCAAATCAGATATGAAACATTATCAAACGGCAGGTTTTATTATTGTATTGAGAACCTCAATTCCATTTTTATTACGTCACTCTTATAGAGGTATTTTTTTGTTCAAGATAATTTTTTATGTTCCTGTAATAGCCAAACAACTCAGAAAATATCACAAAAACAGTCAGATAGTTGGCTAACCTATTGCATGAGAGCTTTAGCTACAGTATATTATGTTATGAATGCATTTCTATGGTCTCTTTTGAAGGGGCACTTTTGCAATAACTGTTTTGAGCTGAGTTTTTTTTTCTCTTTGGGAATGAGTACAAATTAACATTAGATAATGTCAGGCTCTAAATATAAACATGGGAATAGCTATGGTGACTAATAATCAGCTGAAAAAAAGTCCAGCCTTAAAGATAGCAGCGGTTGCTAAGTGATTGGGCAGATAAGTAAATAAAGCATCGCTTGGGATCTGTCAATTATCTAATAGTTATAACATAATTGCATTTCCACAAACAAGAGCGATTGCAAAGCCATGGTAGTACAGTATGTGTATTTAAAAGCTAGACACTGATACTCATAAGGATTTTGTTGAGTAGATTATATAATTCATACCTGACTGGTGTCCTGGGACATCTCTAGACATCTACAGTCAGGGGGGCTGAATTTTCACAGTAAACAGGTATGTTTACTCATTTTGGATAAAAATCAACCTCAATGAGTGTTTCTTTGACTTAGTGTTTTAGAGTAAAGAGCTGTAACGATGATGCATGCCTTTTAGCTGTTCAGTGTTGGTCGTCTTTAGTAGCTCAATGTGTTGTTGTTATTAGCTCTTTGCAGTCTTTACATTTATATCTACTAGTACTTTTATTTGTTGTTCATGTGTTTGTGAATGGATTGTACATGTCTGTTAGCTATACGTTGAAAATGTGTTCACTGTAAATTGTGAGTGGCTCTGGCAAAACAGACTGTTCTCAAAATTGGCGTAATTATTGACTTGTAATGTTTTTAATAAAAACTAAAGACTAAGTGCTTTACAAAACTGAAATTATAACAATTTTTGAATTGGTTAAAAAGCTAACCAAGTTACGACTTTTTAAATTTCTGAGATTTACAGATCATCATTGGATTGGATGTTTGGACAAAAATGATTCATTCAGCATAACTTTATCAGATTTAGATAGATGCCATCAAATTTTAAGGGGAGGCTTTTAGCGCTTCTCCAATGGGACATTTTTCAAAACAAATGATGAACTGGGTCAGTTTTCTGTGCTGTTCCTTGTTCTTGGGCTTTTTCCTGTAAGTGTGAAGGATCTAATATAAACATAAATAAACATTTCTCGTTTGTTGCCCACAACCACAAGGGAATAAGCTCACTTGAAGAAATACTCATGTACAGACAATGCAGTATCACCTTTTAACCATTTTAAACCTTTAAGTAGGTAAAACTGGTGTCGCAATACCAGTTGGAAGTCACAGTGGTGAAATGACGTGCACTCTGCATGTGTCTTGGTATGCTATGTGTGTGATATGGCACAACGCTTGTAGCGTTAGGCAGAGTACAAACCAGCTTTTTGTGCTTTTCTTTGTTCTTGGACTTTTTTTCCTGAATGATATTTCTTAAAAATCTGGTTTAAAATCAACCTTTTAGTCAGAAAAAAAGGAGCAGGAGCTTCTCGCCAGGGCAGGTGTTCAAATATGGCCGGCTGCGGATGAAGAATATCAATGTTTTTTCACTTTTAAAAGGGTATTGATTTTTTGGCTTCAACTGGCTTTCGCTTGGTTCCTGCCCTGGTGAGATGTGCCTGCCTCTCACTCCGTCACAGTTGCGCATACATCCATCTCTGTCTTCCTTCCATTTCCCAAGCATTACAAGAGTATTAGTGGTCTATGGTAAATTAGTATTGACTACAGTTCAATATCAATATAATCATTATAAATGCTTTCCATCAGCTTATATACCGTCTTAGCTTGTTTAATTAGAAAGTGCACAACTTTGCTTATAAGGTGAATTTGAAGAGCTAGATCGCTACTTCGTTCCTTTTAAGTCAAATTTTATAAAAAAAAAAAAAATTTGCAGGACAATGCCAGAAGAAACATGATAAATTCCTGTTTGGAAATCCAAACAGATATACAGAAATATAAAAGTTTCCTTTTCACAAGAAATGATACTACATGCGTCAGAGATATCACTGAAAACAGAGTGAAAATTCTCCCATCTGCTCTGCATCCTAAACCTAAACTGTTCACCTAACCCCCCTTCAGGGAAACACACAACACAGTGGTTTTTCAGTAATTAGCACATTAACAATCACACACACTGTAAGTGTGAGGGATCTAATATAAACATAAATAAACATTTCTTGCTTGTTGCACACAACCACGAGGGAATAAGCCCACTTGAAGAAACACTCATGTACAGGCAATGCAGTATCACCTTTTAACCATTTTATACCAGTTGGAAGTCACAGCGGTGAAATGATGTGCACTCTGCATGTGTCTTGGTATGTTATGTAAGTGATACGGCACAACACTTGTAGCGTTAGGCAGAGTACAAACCTTTTTCATTTCACCTCACTTCTCTCTGCTTGTGTCCTAAAGATGTGCGCGTGTAAGATGGACCGTAACATGATTCCTACTTAAGTGCATAGTTAATGCAAATTAAATACATATTTGTGAAAATAAATGAAATAAATAAATACAGAAACAAATTATCAAAGCATGACATTTTTGGCAATACAAATACCCATAAAACCATTTTAATTTCACCAACTGTTCCTCTAATAGTTTGTTATAATTGTTAAAACCTTGGCCACATAATATGTTAGGTAGTCATTATTAGTTAAGTTAGTTTAGTTTAGTTTAGGTGGTACTGTGATAAAAGTGCCTACCTTTTAGGGAAAGGTAACCTTCAGATTACTTGGGTGTATATATATATATATATATATATATATCTTCTTTTCTTTCTATATATCTAATCAGATTTTGGTACATAAACATCAAACATGCCACACACTAGCATTTAAGTTGAACAAAAACTGAATGAGTTCCTGAATGAGTGTGCTGTGCCTTTTTTAAAATAGTTCACCTTTAAATACTTGTATTGGAAATATAGCTTTACAAAAGTGTTTGATGATACTGTGCGTGCATGAATGCAAGTATGTGTGTTTGAGAGACAAACAAGAACGCTGACTAGGTGCTTTTGCGAGTCTCTAGGGGTTACCATGCTGAAATTGCTTGCTTGTCTGGAAAGTGAGAGATGTTGCATTAGGCACCAAGCTGAGAGAACAGTAAGGAAAATCAATGAGGCGAAAAGGAAGGAAACAAAGGGTTCAGTCTCATTCTTAGGCAAGGGGTATTTAGTGTCTTTCAGAGGGACATGCCACTAAATGGTTTCCTACCTGCTCGGTTCATTTCTAAAACCTCGTCTTGGGCAGCCAGCGGGCATGTGTCGCTCTGTGTGCTGAGATGGGGCGAGTTAATGCCTGACTTACAGAAATTTGGAGATCCCAGCTGCGGGGCACGTGGGATGTGCTTGTTCTTTTTCTTTGGTAGCTTCTGTTTCGCCATAGCCAATGAGTAGTACATCCCAAAATTATTGACAATGACCGGGACTGGCATTGCGATGGTCAGCACACCAGCCAGGGCACACAGCGCACCCACCAGCATGCCCGACCATGTCTGTGGGAACATATCTCCATACCCCAGTGTGGTCATGGTAACTACGGCCCACCAGAAGCCGATGGGAATGTTCTTGAAGTGTGTATGCTCACTGGCACGGGGGTCGTTGGGCTTTGCCCCAATGCGTTCGGCGTAGTAGATCATAGTGGCAAAGATGAGCACTCCAAGTGCGAGGAAGATAATAAGGAGGAGGAACTCATTGGTGCTGGCTCGGAGCGTGTGCCCGAGTACGCGCAGACCCACAAAATGGCGAGTCAGCTTGAAGATTCGGAGGATACGCACAAATCGGACCACACGCAGGAAGCCCAGCACATCTTTAGCCTCTTTGGAGGACAAGCCGCTCAGGCCCACCTCCAGGTAGAAAGGCAGGATGGCCACAAAGTCGATAATGTTAAGGGTGTTCCTGACAAACTTTTTTTTGTCAGGACAGAAGGTGATGCGCATGAGGAACTCAAAGGTGAACCACACCACACACACGCCTTCGATATAGGTGAGATAGGCCTCGGTCTCAGTCTCCTGGTAGATCCGTGTGCTGTTGTCCACCGGGTCAATGTCTGTGCGGTTCTTGATGGGGTTGAAGGCCTCATGTGTCTCCAGGCAAAACGTGGTAATAGACACTAGGATGAAGAACAGAGAGGCAAATGCCACCCACTGCAGTACAGAGAAAGAGAAAGTGAGAGAGATGAGGGAATAAAAGAACAGGAAAGGTTAGGAATCAAAAAATGGTAATACATTACCAAAATCTGTACTGTTTCTCAGAATGTGGACACTCCACAAATCAAATTTTTGTTTTAATTTAATAGGTTTTAATCTTTGCACCCAACCGAGCACCAGCAAACAAAAGTTAATGCAGGATGGTTGGAGTTATAATGTGCCCTGGGCAGTTTACATACAGACGCACCTGATTAGTTAGATCTAGACATAGCAAACTAAGGATTCCATTTCAACCAAGAAAATAAGCTCAAATATATAGTTAATGACTCTCAGCCACAGTAGTGAGGTCTTCAGCTACTTGAAGCTACTGGAAAACTACAAGAATTTGGACATGCAAAATTCCGACTTGTCTTGAATATTTTAGTCACCAGTCTATAAAGCGCTTCATTACATTTGTCCACTCATTACTGTGATACTGTGATTGTAATGTCTATAGTTAATAGAAAAATGATCAACCTGCCTGTATCTTAAATTCTGTTCAGTATCTCTCAGTGCCAAAAAGGGAAAAAAACAAACTGCATTTTCGGTACTCTCTTGTAATAACTGAGAAAGCGTGTGAAAGATATTTGCAGCTGTTCATAGCTGTTCATTACTGCCAAATGTCAATTGGAATTATATTATAAATATCTTACTTTAAAAGCAAACAATCAAATTCCATGCTTAGGGTTGATATATCATACAGAAACAGTACTTTACCCACATATTGAGATCTACTACATCATGTCTGTATTTTTTGATTATATAGTTTGCTGCTTCAAGGTATTTGTTCTACTTAGAAAAAAAAACAGATCACCCAAGAGGCAGAAACTGCATGCAGATAATTTCCATAATGTCTGACTCAGAAAATGGACTCACACAAGTCTAAATATGGATAACATTCCTTGCATCTGTTGACATATTTTGTAATTAGATTAAAAATACAGTGAGTTATGAATACAACCTTCCATTATCACCAATAGGAGGAAAAGTAGTTGGGCAAAACTCTGCAAACTGCCTGCAAATGATACAAGATTTTAGTCTTGCAGGAGCAGAAACCCAAGGTGGGTAATGGATGTTGTGTAACAGCACTTAACAACACTGCAATATTTAAGATTGCTGTTTTGAAAGGACGAAAAATGTACAATAGACACCCTGTACATGTTGGAAAGAAAAGTGCTGAACGTCTGCTGCAGAACAGAATTAGACTAAAGCTACGCAAAATTTTAAAAAGTACTTTGAGAAAAGTAGTGCAATTTGCATAATATTTCCGGTAAATAAATACTTTCAAGATATTTTATATCTTAAAACTCAGGAACTATAGAAAAAATGGTTGCATTGGTCCTCAGCTGTGAGAACATGAGCTTCTCCAAAATGGACACACCAAAACTGACAAGGAACAACTTTGTCTTCAAATAAACTTCTGTATCACTGTATCATTGAACAAATTATTTCATATGTCAAAGTGCTTAAATAAATACTAAAACAAACCAATAGTGCACTCATAAAATACAAGATTCATAAACACTAGATAAAATTTGGAAAAAAATATAAAAGACCAGAATGATAAAGAGACAATACAATGTTCAACATTATTTCTGTAAGACAAAAACTCTCAGCTCAGAGTTTCTTTCGAAGAAAAAATGCATAGCTTACTGCAGAATCTGAAGTATTTTTGACCTTTTGTTAAAGTCCTTTTATTTTCCCTGTGTTCTTGAGCAATCTCATACAAACATCCTACACCAATTCCTATGCAAAACATTCTATACACCCCAGCCTTACTGGCTAAAACAATTGCACCAAGACTTTCTCGATCTCATTTCCTCATTCTGCATGGCTTCCTGAGGATGAACGCCTGACATGTTCTCTCATGTAACCAGTGCTGCCTTGTGTCCACATTGGGTTTCTGTCTGTCTGTTCTGATTGATTTGGCTGGTTGTCTGTGAACACTATTGACCACACCCTGACAAGCTGGCCCTTTGATGCCTGACCTTTAGGGATGACCTTCAGTAAAAACAGTCCACCAGGAGGACTCTATGGAGACCAAGCAAGCAAGCCAAAACCAATATGTGGAGTTTAAAAGAGGAGCTCATAAATGCAGCCACTGGAGACCACTGCTGCCCTTTCATAAAAGTCACGTTATGTCCCAATAGACGGGTGGGGTTGGTAGGTGTGATTTAGAACTCAATACTAAATATACCACAGAGGTTCTGATCTGATGACCTGAATGTTTTTGGCCTAAATACTGAACTTCTTTATCAATACACAGACCTAATCTGTGCTGTAAATAAGTGTGATGCTGACACTAACTGACTCAAAACAAGTTTGTCATTTTTCCTTGTGCAGATCACCAGGGACTTTTGTGCCAGAAACGCACCATCTGAGTGCATCTACCACATGACTGGCAAAAAAGGTCTAGACAGTTCTGGAAGTTTCAGTGGATGCAGAAACTAGGTCACCTTTTTTCATGGAGGACTTCCTGTTGTGATTCTGGAGCATTTGCACAGGTGTATGCTTAAATGCTACTTTACTTCAATTCTCTACATTTCATGCCTTATTATTTGACTTGCTTTAGTTCGATTATACAAAATTATATGTTTTTTTTCCCTTAAGAATGTCTCTCAATTCTTAACTACTGAAATCTTCTTCAGTTACAAATTATGTTCTTTTGCATCCAGTCTGCTACCTCCTACTTCATTCCTGTAAATTATATATTTTGGACTTTCAGTTTTCTCTCATTCTTCAAGTCTTTATTTTTCTGCTAAGACACCACAGACTGATCAGAGTCATTCTAATCGATATGAAGACAGCAATGCTCTTTCCATCTAGAGAATAGGGCAGACTCTCTTAAATTCCTGTCCATTGTAGATGGGAATGACATCACTGGAGCTCGAATTTAGAATCTCCATATAATAGGAAGAGCACTTATCTGTTGCTCCAAATGGGATAACAAAGTGTGATTATATGAACGCATGACACAGAATCCACACACCTGAATTCAATTACTTAGCAATCAGTTATAAATGTGTTCCACTCAGACCTTGGATCACAGGCCTGTTAGCATAAATGTACCAAATGGAGGTCCTTAATGCATTTTTGCATTAGACATCATTAGTGCTTGCTTCCTGTCTGTGCAGAAATCTCTGTAGGAATTTCAAACTCTAGCAAAATGTAAGCTTACAGAATACCATATAGCGTTCGCACATAGCACCATCTGTATATGTATGTGACTTATTTATGGTTAGTGTGGTCAGATGGCATTATCCAAGTACATAACATTAACACGTATTCTGAAACACTTGTTTTAATTAATGTCAGAGTCTTTGCTCAGTAGTCAAATTCATATTGATCTATATTCTATTGGCCGGGTACTGTCCCATTATCATTATTCACATGCAGACCAGTCTCTCAGAGCATCTCCTCTCTCTCAGGCCTTTCATATATTTCTAAAGCTCTGATGATGCTCTTTTATCTGCAATTTTCAAAGTGTGGTCAGCGGGGTCTGTCAGACATCCTGAAAGATAAAACCTGGCAAATTGAACCACTTGCTTACAAATATGGCTTCCTGGCATCCTTAAAACTCTTTGTGGCTAACAGTGGGAGTCGTGAATATCATGTGGTTCTAATCGCAGTTTGAGTTGCACCCGCATTGCCCACACTTCCTAACGAAGGGCTCGACACTGTGGTTTTTCCCAACACTCAATTATCACTGAATTAGTATTTGTTTATGAACTGATTACGTGCTGGCCACTGCCAGGAGCATTGCTAGAGCACTGCCCTTGAAAACAGAGTTTAATTGATCTGGATTTTTTGGCCGTTTTTCACCCTGATCAAAAGTTTACATACCCTAGTTCTTAATACAGTGTATTGTCTCCTTTGACACCAATGACAGCTTGAAGTCTTTTGTGGTAGTCGTGGATGAGGCCCGTAATTATCTCAGATGGTAAAACTGCCCATTCTTCTTGCAAAATGCCTCCAGTTCCTGTAAATTCTTGAGTCGTCTTGCATGAACTGAACATTTGAGATCTCCCAAAGCGGCTCGATGATATTGAGGTCAGGAAACTGAGATGGCCACTTCACAGAACCTTCACTTTTTCTGCTGTAGCCATTGACAGGTCGACTTGGCTTTGTGTTTTGGATCATTGTCATGTTGGAACATCCAAGTGCGTCCCATGCACAGCTTCCGGGCTGATGAGTGCAAATTTTCCTCCAGTGTTTTCTGATAAAATGCTGCATTCATATCACCATTAATTTTGACCAAGTTCCCTGTGCCTGTGTAGCTCACACATCCCCAAAACATCACCGACCCAGCTCCGTGTTTCACAGTAGGGATGGTGTACTTTTTATCATAGGCCTTGTTGACTCCTCTCCAAAAGTAGCGTTTAAGGTTGTGGCTAAAAGTTTCAATTTTGGTCTCATCAGTCCAGAAATGTTGAGGTTTGTCTCTGTGTTATATTGTAAGCGGGCTGCTTTGTGACATTGGCATAATAATGGCTTTCTTCTGGCAACTCGACCATGCAACCCATTTTTCTTCAAGTGCCTCCATATTGTGCATCTTGACACAGTCACATCACTTCTTATCAGAGAGTCCTGTATGTCAGCTGACGTTATTTGTGGGTTTTTCGTTATTTCTTTGCATCCTGAACAATTTTCCTGGAAATTGTTGCTGGAATTTTTGTTGGTCTACTTGGTATTTTCTTGGTTTCAACAAAATCCCTCATTAGAGTTTGAACACTGCTAATTGCCATTCTTAATTCCATGGATATCTTTTTATATCCTTTACCTGTTTTATAAAGTTCCACTATCTTCTCCTGCAGATCCTTTGATAATTATTTTGCTTTCCCCATGGCTCGCCATCCAACAAAGTCAGTGGCAACACTGGATGAAACATGCAGGGGTCTGTCAGGAGCTCATAAACTTACTGACTTTTTATATACACACACTAATTACAAGCAAATAGATCACAGGTGAGGAAGGTTACTTTTAGTAGCCATTTAAACCAGCGTGTGTCAATTTGTGTGTATGTTATAAAGCCAAAACTATCAGGGTATGTTAACTCTTGATCAGGGTGATTTGGTTAGTTTCTGTTGTCATTATGATTTTAAAAGGGCAAACGCAATTGTTTGCTAGTAAATGGATTCACGAAACCACCAACCATGAATAAAAGAACAGGCTTTTGTATTATCATTCATATTCTCTTAAAAAAGGTCAAAAAATAACAAATTCTGCCAGGGTATGTAAACTTATGAGCACAACTGTACATGGGATCATCTTTGATTTGTAACATGTAGATGCTTATTTTTATATTTGAGTTATGTTCTGTGACTGTGATAGTATTTTTCTTTCACTACAGTGCCAGTGCCTATTCTCAAACAATTATCTGCAATGTTGATTCAGGGGGACCAAAAGTCAGAGGCTACTAATAAGTAATACTTTGTTTGGTATTTTTCTGTAATTTAAAACGATGTTTGTCATTGTAAATCCTTTAATCGGCATAACAATTTGAAAAGTTTCATTTTTGAAAAATATATAGTACTGTCTTAGGCCACCATTTTTATGTTTTATTTTAGCAATCTTATAATGATTATAATTCATATCACAATTATTTTAGGAATGGATCACAATGCACTATATTATCACAATGGTTTTGTTAGGTGGTTAAAATTACCTTAAAAACGGATAAGTGCAAACAGATCAAATGTTCCAATAATACAAGAACAAGAACACAAAGAACAAAGACCACATTGAACCTTAGCACAGAATGACCACTATAAACATCTTGAGTGAGACCACGAGTGAGGAAAGGGCATCGTGGGATACCACTGCTACAAGTTGGCTCAAATGTCCAGGACCCTAGAGGCTTGGCAAGGACCAGCATGGACCAGTTGCCTTGTCCATGTGCAACACCACCATACCTGCGGTGGAGCAGCAGGAACCATGGTCACCTACTCCACCCACACTAATGTTTTGGTGTGTATCCCACACACCCACCCACATATTTCTCATGACTACATGTGTTACTGTAGCTAAATAATACTTCAACTTTAAGTAACCCATATTTTGATTCTGCTGATTCTTTGAATTTCTAACACTAGAGTAGCAAAATGTCTGCAAACTATAAAAGCTGTCATTTATTCACTTTATGACCAGAATGTTAGTGTGTATAAAGTATATATGGCAAATCATCATACCCCTTTGAAATAGTCACTCTTTTGGTTTAGATCCTTAAATCAAGCCCATAAATACCCCTGATTTAGCAGTCCACAAAGCCACTTATCACTCTGACTACAGCTATTGATTTGTCTGTATAACACTCTACCGGCTTTGCAGCTACATTAAGGAATATTTGTTTATTCCTCTTTGCAGAATTGTTCAACTTCAAAGTCTGTGTTGAGTAGTAATGGCCCATGCCCATCCACCTGACTTTTCTGTAGTGTTTCGATCAGGGCTCTGACTTGGCCACTCAGGGACATTCACTTTTCTATCCTTTAGCTATTGTGTTGTGTTTTGTGGTCATTGTGATGCTGGAAGATAAACTATCTGCCCACTTGTCTAACAGAGGGCTGCTGGTTTTCCACAAGAATTTGGATGTGCCTTACAGCAACACATTACACAGTCTCAGCTAAAGAAAAACACTGCAAGACCATAATATCATCATCAACTTGCTTTGCAGTAGGTATTGTATATTTTGGATTGTGTGATCTATTTTGTTTTCACGAAACATATATCTTTCTATTTTAGTCCACATGGTATCAAAAGCACAAACGAGACTCAGACCTCATTTACACTCAGTCATTACATGCGTATAAAAATGTATAAAAGTGTGCGTAAATGCACCCCATGATGCACTGTTATCTTTATTATGACTGTTTAACGACCCATTTAATGGCCATCTGATCAATGTCTGTTTACTTGAATGACTGAGGTCTTAACAATTCTAACAAATTACACTAGACAATCAAAGTCTGTCTTTTAACTTTGGAAATTGTGAATGTATTTTACTGCCATAAATATTATTTAGGTCATACTTTAATGTTTTGTGTAAATTTTTTAAATGTGCTTTATTTTTTTATGATTACTGAGTTACTTTGCATCCACTAAGTACATAAGTAAGTTTAAGCACGTGGACACAAGCAGAGACGTAAAGTTGAAAAATAACACTTCAGGCAGCCTACTGCTTTATCTGGATATACCTAGAAGTGCCGAGCACCAGTCATTTGATCGCTGTAACTTCTTATTAGTAAAACTGCACTGGATTTAAATGTTAAAATGTTGGCACATTGATGTTAAGAGTTATCATTTGAAAAACGCCTGGAATGAGTGAGATAGGTAATTAACCCAAGGTAAGGCTTTTCTTAATCGGTATTGTTAGGTATAAATACCTTCTATTTGGATCAAGCCTATGCCGTGAGGAGTGTCCTCTCTGTTAGATGAATTTTTATTGCTCTTATGTAAAATTGGAGAAACTCCTGGCCAAAGTCAGTGCTTAAACTAACACCTCTGTAGTGAACAAACTTAAAGATTTGTACTTTTCTGGGCTGGGATTGAATAATCTGGAAAGGTGGCCACAAGTTTGCACACACCCAAACATGTCCAATACGTTTGAAAATATATATATCATATTTAAAAATAAATAATACAGTGAGTAACATGGCACACACTCATCAGCATGCCCTTACATGCAATACAGCCCATTTTCTTACTACACACTGCACAGGAGAGCTCTACTAAAAGCATATGGGAACAATCAGCCACACCCAAACCTCACTGTGCAAGTAAAGGATACATAAAAACATAATGTCTCACAAGGTAAAGCCACAAGAGACGTTCCTCCAAAGGTTCCCAAAGTAATTAGGACAGAAACTCAGCAGCTTTTATTCACTTTGGAGAAAGCTTGATTTACTCCATTATGATAATCAAATGCCCAGTAGAACAGATCTGTATGATTTGCAGGTTTGATAGCTGTTTTTATGATATCTTTGAAGACTTTTAAGAAGTCTGATATTGGATTTTATTCCAGTAACCTGGTTTTTCGGAGCAAGTAACCCAGTTATCAGATCTTTCTCAGACAGTGGAAACACATGGAATAACCTTCCAAACCACATAGATGGTATTAATGTGAATATCAAATTAGTAAATCATGTGTGTCATCTAGTTGTTGATAAAATAATTAGGAGGGTGGTATGTAATTTAATGCATAACCACAACCCGTTTGGGTCAAGATGAAAACAGCATTATAAATGCCCATTATTAGTCAGTGGGCCAATAGCACAAATTTGTGTAGAGATAACCTCCAGACCCCACCAGCAACCCTGACCCCAACCCAGAAGAGTGAAAGCATTAAAACAATTTTTTTATCAATACAACCATGAATTTTGGTCCACTGTAGTATTATCAATGTGAACACAGTATCTACGAGAAGCACCTCAAGATATTTTTGGCCTTTCTCACCCCTAGTGGTTAATTTAAATAATCAGGTGTTTCATTCAATGGAATGATAATCTTGTGAGTTCCCATTATATTAAAAGAACAGGGATCTAACAAAGTCTGATCTTCACAACACGTATGTAGAAATGCATTTGGTCATAAACAAGACTTTTCTGAGCTAAAAAAAGAGCTGTTGGCATTCATCAGGCTAGATTAAAAGATTACAAAACCATCTCTAATTGATTTGACCACAGACTGTGAACAAATAGATAAATGGAGGACATACAGGACCCTTATTAACAGCAAGCCCACAAGTTAACAAAGGAAACCAGGATTTCTTCAACTAAAGGTCAAGAGTCCAGGGGGAAACACTGATAAGCAATGGTCCTAAATGCCCTAACAGGGTTGCAAGGAGAAAGCCACTGCACTCCAAAATATTATTGCAAATAGAACTTTTTGGTTAAATGTCATGTTTGGAGAAAGGAGAAACACTGTATTCCAACATTAAAATCTCATCTTATCCTTGAAACAAGGTGGTGGTAGTATCATGGACACCTTGCCATTATTTCTAAAACAATTAACTCTTAATTATACCTGCAAATTCTAGGGTATATAAAACAAAATATTAACAGAAAACCTCTATCCATAAACTAAAGCTCAAGAGAAAATGAGAAGCTAGTTTAATTTGATATTGTACTTTATTCAAATATAAAACTACATGTGATAGCTCGCAATTGTCATAGAAAAGATGGCTTGTATCAGTGTGCTATTAAAGACTTTGTAATATTTAATTAATGCTGGTTGGTTACTTAACTACCTTTTTCATACAGGATTTCCACAGCCTTACTCCCTTATTAAAATTCAGCATCCATTATATTTACACTTATACATCTGCCTAAATAACAAACAAAGCATGCACTAAAACACACTCGCCTGTTACAACAGTATATGTTGCATATCATTAAATAATAAAATAAAAAGACATAATGATCCAGTTACCATAAGAGCACACTTGCTATTTTTTACCGTCTCAGACTGCACTTCTTGCCTAAGGCACACAAAAGATGCTTTGTTTAGAACTGTATGAATTGTTCTATTCTGGGATCTCCCTGTAGAAGAAAACTTTTATGGAACAGTTTTGGTGTAGCTCGAATGTCTAAGCAGCCTTAATTGAAAATAACAATTCATAGGAAATTGACTGTCCATTGAGAATTCGGACAACACCAAAAAATGGCCAACACCTCCAGTAGTACACTAAATGGTAAAGAGGGTGCGATTTCAGACACACCTCCAGTCCAAGTCTGTTCCTACTGCTGCCTGGCTTGTTGTGAAGAAGAGATTTGAAACCATCTGTGATTTTGCCGGCACTAAACGTATTACTTTGTAATTGCTCCACAAAATGCAGTTTGGATTGTAGATCACCTTATACTGGACTATTCTCCCAGCAGTCCCAGACTGTGTCAGATCATAACAATGCTATAATCCCCCAGAAATTCCAAACAATTACCCAATATGGGTACTCATTCCATGTTTATGAAGTGTACCATCATGTAAAATAAGCTTCACGGACTTCAGTATTTGGGGGTGAATAAGCTATGTTTATTTTACTGCTGTGACTTCATAATTCATAAATGTATCTGGGAGATTACCATCATTCATGCATTCATTTTCATCAGCGTAATGAAATTCAGCACAAGCAACCAACCCTTGACACCAATCCATATCAAGTGTGTCTTAACAGATAAGAGTCCAGGTTAGGAATCAAACCAGAGGTTTTTAAAGACTGTGAGGGGGCAAAATGAACCATTGTACCAAGGTGCCATCCCAGATTACCCTGGGTTAGGAATTAACAAATGAGTTTTTCATTTTATTATCATTACTGACAGTTGAGTAAACAGATTAGGTTATGAAACACTGGAGCGAAATGGTAACATTTTGATCATTCATGAGCTGATTCACTAGATGACTAGAGTTTTTTTTCTTAGCCTTCAATCAGAACTAAATGCAGTTCTGAAACAGTTCTGATTAAAGATCACAAGGTTTATGAAGTCTCAACTCAGTGCAGGCTCTTATCCCAACTTCAATCAAGTTATTCCTCTGCTGATAACCTTTAAACAAACTTCAGCAAAGTACCAGCCAGGAGCTTTAGCCTGTAGAGCCGCCCCAGTTTTGAACATCTGACATCATGGCTGTTCCTTACGATGTGCTGAGGCTATTAACAGATGCTTTTCCCCTGAGGCAGTGCCCGGGTGCTTTTTAAAGGGATGTCCTGCTCCACTTACTGCTCTCAGTTAGAACTGGAGGACATGAGCGGATGACATGATTAAGGAGATTTGGAGGTTGTCCTAGAACGGAAATGAGGGTCTGTCTGTTTTGTGTGGTGACAGAAAGGTGACTTGAAAACAGTATGTGACATGGTGTGTAGTTGTCTGGAGGCACTACTTAAGTTACATGCACGCATAATATAGTGCATACAGTGATCAACTCCTTCAGAGCTCAAAACATATATCGGCTGTTATTAACCAGTTTATGTTTTTACTGTTTTTGCTACTGACTTAACTATGTACAATCGATTCACTGATTTATTCATCTTGAGGCAATTATTAATCCTGCCAAGGGTCAGATCATTTCCTGGGAACACACTGTGGACAGAGCATCAGGTCATCACATGGCATCACATGGTAACTCAGTGAAATTTTAGGATAATTTATGATGAACAGTGCATGTATATGTTTCTTCAGGAGATGAGCTCCCATGCAGGTGTGGAGAACATGATCAACCCCATACATAAATTAACTAATTTAAGGATCAGACCTGGTGCCTGTAACCAAGATACGCTGCTAAAGCTTGTGCAGTGTTAACCATTTCAATATAATTATTTAATTCAAATAAAACCAAACAAACAAACAAAAAGCTAGCTATAGGTATGCACCGTTTAACAACCGTCTGATCAAAATCCATTGGCTTTAATAAAATAGGTCATAAAATTGGAATAAACCATATAACCATAGGTTACTAAAATCTTTTTTAGTCTGTTTTTTAACACAGAATGTTGTTGCTGTAAACAGCTTGTCATGTCAACAGTTGAGCAGAGGTGGGAGATAAAGGTTTAAGAACAAATGTCTGTGTACTACCTTCCATGCTGTTTTGTGTAAGTTACTCATGTATGTATGGATGACTTTCTGGTACTTATTTGTAACAAGCTGTAAATGGTGTTTGTAAGCGCATGTACCTGTCCTATTGTAAGTAGTACTCCTTTGTTTATCCTCAAGCTTCCTGTATATTCTCTCTCATTTAAAACTATATAAATTGGTCCACATTCTCTCGTTGAGTCTGTTTTTCATCTAGCTGATTTTCTTTGATGTTCATAAAACTGCCTATCAATGCAATTTCGGCTTCCAACAAAAACAAATGTAACCCTCATTACTTTCCGCTTAAATGTTATGGCTTTCCCCTATACAGGGTCGTAACAGTATATTACTGTATTTTATGTGGCATTAGGGAAGGGTGTGTAGATGGTAGCATTCCACTCGTGTTTTCAGTGGTACCTTTGGCCCATTTATTTGGTTTGCATGCAATTTTCTTGGAAAAAAATATATTTATTGTACTCATTTGCATTCATTACAGTAAATACCTTTTATAGTACAAAATGCATACATTACAGTATCAGAAAATGACTGTGAGTTTGGTAATGCCTCTATTTCAACTACCTATTTCACAGAAAGTAATGCAAACGTTAAACAGTAAATACCTGCATAATCATTGGATTGAAGGTTGTTGATGGAAATTTTGACAGTTTGGCCTAACTAATGCCCTAAAAGGCCGGTTACAGTAACAAAGTTAAACAGGCAAACAAATTTTAAGTCATGGTATAGTGAGTCAGAATGTTTAACTTTTCAAAAAGCAGTACATTTTGGGCCAGAATTAAGACATCCTTTCCTTTTCTGAACATTAGCACAGTTTGTGGACTTCTAAAGTTGTGGTGTACTTTTTATAAATCCCCTGAATACAAACAAAAAGTATTATCACGTGCATCTGTCTTGTGTCAATAAGATGTGTCTTTGAAAAGGAACATTCTTTTAAATGTGGTTAAGGCAGCAGTTTATTACCCAAACCATGGTGGCTTTAGGATATGATTGGCCATGGCTAAGGAAGTGGATCGGTCAGGGGATCAGCCATAATGCAGCAAAAGTGATCTGTGATCACTGGGACAGGTTCCCATGTGTTGTAAAATCATTTGTGAGATACAAATGACACTTTGTACTATGGGGCGGGATTAAGATGTAAAGCATATGACATGCTATAATACTGATTTTATTTAAAGGCTGCTTTGGTCAACACTGTGAACAAACCTGTGAAAGCTGACCTCATTGTGCATGCACATTTCACTGATTGTAAGTGTGAGCTGAATTCACGTGCCTAAGTATTAAGACCCCTCCCGTTCTTTCTGAGGTAATTAACAGGGCCTGGGCTTTGTTCTGTTACAGCAGTCTAATTAACGCTAATCACGCCAAGCTTCCTCCAGGGAAGGGCTCTTTTCAGAATTCAGAGAGTGATCTATTTTTGCTATTCCATGAAAAGCATGCCTTGTGCTGAAACATAAGTCTCATTAGCTGCAGGACGTGAGTACTTTTGACTAAGGCTACCTACTTCTAGCAATGCCTTCTTCTTTTTCAGTCAGACTGCAGCATCTTTGTGATCACTTGCTATGAAGTAAATGGAGCCTATTAAAGCAACAGAACAGGCAGCCCAGACAGCTTAATAAGCAGGCACCGAAACATGCACAGGAGAGAAAGGAACAAGAGTGGAAAGAGAAAAGGCAAGCAAAGAGAAAATGAGAGTGAGGAAACTGATAGTCACACTGACAGACAACAACAGTGATTTTCTCCCACAATTCACTCTCTTTTCTCAAAAAAACAACCCGTGTTGAACAATTGTTGACACTTGCAGCCCCACGTGGCTCTTTATTGGTCCAAATCCTTTCTATTCTGCAAACAAATCAGTAAATGGTATTTGTGGGTGGTACAGCCACAGTTGAGACAGAGATTATCAAATTGCGATGGTGTCTTCTTTGTGTCTGAAGGAGAAAAGGCCAGTCAGTTAAGGAATAAAAATATGGGGAATACGTGCTATGAATTTAGGTTTGCTTCATGCAGAGATACCAGCATATCGAGATCAGTTTTCTAAATGAAAAAACTCTGTGCATGGAGCTAACCTAAATGCAAAGTACATATCCCCCCTAATTTTATCCCTGATTTTTTGTCTTGGGTGGGGTAAGCCAGTTCAATCAAGGGTGGTTAGGCTTATCCCATCCACCGTACCCTTCCTCAGACACAGTTGTGATGCTCAGCCCAGCTGGAAAGTACCACTGGAGCTTAGATCCAGGTCACAGCAGTAGTTGGCTTGTAACTGGCAACTTGGGGAAATCTATTTTTGTAATTGTTGGTCCTGGTCAGTATTGTGGAGATCCAGTGTGTGTGGACAACACAAGGCACCGATCCTTCTCCAGGGCTAGATAGAGCTCACTGTTGATGCAGTCATACTCCCCTCCCCTCAGACAGGGCCAATTACATTAGTACCTGACGTTTGCATGGTCATATCTGACTTTACGCTCAGTGTGACATTGTGACAGAGCAAAAATGTATAATTTATATAACTGTTTAGTTGCACTATTTATTATAAACTCTCTTACAGCTTGGTTTCTGCAGTAATGCCTTAGAAGCCAAAGCTTCTCAGCCTGCACCATAGTTGCTATGGCAACAAAGAGCAATCTTATGAGTTGGTCCTTCCAAGCATCCTTTAGATTTGGCTGTCGTTCACGTCAGCCTTTCGTTTAAACCTGCTATCACTAAACCTATATATCACCTCATATCCATCCTTATATCTCTCTTATATATGTCTTATATTCACTTCAGTCTCTGCATCCATTACCTTTGTCCAGATGGTAGAATTGGGCAAGCTGCAAATATTTTTTTTCTAATGGCAAATGAGTTATGACCCAGTCAATACAGCCAAATCCAAATCCAAAATCCAAATTTGGCTGCCAGTACACTGCAAGAAATTTACCTGGCAGGCCACATTTGGCCCATTAATATAAATCCCACACAAAAAATACTGTAATAATATAATACTATAATAAATCACATTTGGCCCAGAATCTAAACGCAGTGACGCACACTATGGTTGTGTATTTTACGATACTTTCGATATTTTGACTTCTCAATGGAAATCCGATAATACACATATATACACATTCAGCATAAAACTCACTGGGAATCTAAATTACAATGGATTTGCCAGAATATATCCCCAAAACTGAGCCATATGTGGTTCATTACTGAACTCCAAAACAAAGGCTGGCTCAGCAAAGTCAAGCTATTCATCACAAAAATGTAGATACACTGCTGTTCTCATGGCTAACATAGCTTATATTTTGCTCTTCTACTATTTACAAATAATTTTTAAAAAGCCCTTGGACCATTTGTTCATGCATGCATTGCTTATTTGAGTCTGGTGTCTATACGTACTGACATTGTGTAAGAAGAACCTCCATGAGAAATAGTTCTATTACATCGACTACGGATCCATGAGGTAACTAAACGTCACCAGCTCGTTTTCTGTTGACTCATGCATTTTCACGGAGAGGTAGCTCTACATTCTCAACTTCTAAAATTTTTGATAGGCATTAATTTAATTTGAGCTCAACCTCTGCAATAAAAGATGAGCAATTATGTTTGATGCAGGTCAGATCTGTTATGAGTAACAGCGCTCCAACTAACCAATACCAAGCCGAAATGCAGAAGCGCATAATTGCCATATTCTGAGATTTAGCGGTTAAATGATATAGAACCGATTTGCCCAAGTAAAAGGTGAAACACTTTTTCTATGTTTGAGTGCTGCGTGGTTATAAATGGCAGAGGTTACGTTTTCTTGATGCCTAATAATTTGTCCGAGTTAAAGGCTCAGAATAGTAAACACTCACTCATGTAGAATAGTGTAACCCAATTGAGGCGGATGAATTTTTATTCAACTGTATTAGATGGTAGTCCCTCTAAATTCTGTGCATGCCCCAGTATGACAAGTAATCTAGAAGCACTCCTGCTCAGTAGTATAAGACAGTCTTGCCCTTAAGTGAGAGATCCTTACAATCCATTCAACAAACAACAAACAGATTTAGCTGATTCTAAGTCTCCCTGTTTAGATCCCACCTCTACTGAGGTGAGGTTTGTCAGTCAGTTTGAATGCTAGTTCTGCAGGATAAAATAGTTTCCTTTGCTTAAGGGACAGAGTGGTTACAGCAGTGTTTTTCCTTCTCTTTTTTCATTTAATGGCATTTTGTTCATTGTCAGTGACATATAATCTGAAAATAAGTGTTATAGATATTTCTGTTGAACTTGAGTTATTTTAGTTAGTTATTTGTGAGCTCTTGTTGTGATCTAGGCAGCACATCCATTCCTGCAGCAGGGCGGTACAGTATTTAGAATGTCCAATGTAATCCTATTAGGAAAAAATGTTAATGCACTGGAAAATAAGTGATGAATGTGTTTGATACAAAAGTTAAACAGTACAATTGTTTGTGTGCTGTTTGTCAGGTAGAATGTGTCTGTGCCTTAATAGCATAAGAAGCCTATATATCTATTTAAAGAAAAATGAGTAAACATTAATAGAGACTTCTGGAAAAGCAGGAATTTATGTGCTACATTAATGATTATTCTCTGTCATGAAAACCCCAGATGTGTGGGAGAGATGTATGGGAAACATGTCAACTTAGTCATCCATGGACCAGCAGGTAGGTGCAGTTTGTGTATCGACTAGCACATTAATAAAAAACAGCTTTTCAATACTTGGTGTACTGGTGCACGTAATTACCCACAGAACAATGAGAGACAATTATATAAGACAGAAACAAGATCAGCATTAACAGGATTAAACAATGACATGAATAAAGAACTGAGACAAAGAAATTACTCACATATTTAACATGGGGTGTTTGTAGGGGCAACTAGGGGTCATCCTTTTCAAACAGGCTTTTTAAAATTTCAACAGTACTATGTCCAAATTTGAGAGCTTGAACCCTATAATACGTTAAATATAGTGCATTTCATTGTTTGTTTTCGCATTGAGAGTGAAAAAGAACATGGTTATTTTAACAACCACAACTTGTCCTCAATCCATCATCACTCCTGCCACATCACTCCCTAGACAACACACTCCTGATTTTTTCATTAAGCATGGGGGAGTGCAAGATGGCATCATACTGTGCCCGGGGATAGTATCACTTGTCCAGGGGAATAAAAATTTTAAATTCAGAAAATGATTCTGCTGAAAGTGTATTCATGTGTATTATTGGACATTAAACAGGGACTATCTGTGTTTATAATAGTAATATGTTTACTCCCGGTACTCTGGTTTCCTCCCACAGTCCAAAGCCATGTGTGTTAGGTTAATTGGTGTCTCTTAAGTGGCCCTAAAGTGACTTACCCTACAATGGATTGGCCTTGTGGCCAGGGTTGCTGGGTGGGCACTGGCTGGCCTTCAACCCCGCGTGGATTAAACAGAATATAAAGGCAGGATGGATGGATTCATTCAGCATAACTTTACCAGATTTAGATAGATGACATCGAAGGGGCGGCGTTTAGCGCTTTTACAATTGGAAGTTTTTTAAAACAAATGATGATCTGGGTCAATTTTCTGTGCTTTTCATTGTTCTTGGGCTTTTTTTCTGAATGGAGAATTCTAAAAAAAAACCATGTTGTAAAAGCAGTCTTTTTATCAGAATATCAATTTAAAAAATGGGAAGTGAAAGTTGTGTTGTTATTTATTAAATGAATGGACAGGGCACTTATATATATATATATAAAGTCAGGTGTTGAGCTGTGGCCGGTTCAGGTTGAAGGGTTACTGTGTTTTTTCAAAAGTTCAGGATTTCGTTTTTTGTGTTGTTCTCTCAGGGAACTTGTTAAAGCCATTTTTGTGCAGAAAGGCAATTTTTAGAAAATATGTTGGAAGCAATGAATGCAGTTACATAAATAAGGTCAGGGTAAAGATGTTTTTTTTTTTTAACTCGCGGCCCAAGACCCCAAATAATTGGTCCTAGAATAACACCACATCAGTCAAATCAGGCTACTGCCAGAAAAAACAAAATCAATACCAACATATAAATACTGACATGTCAGTAATAACCATTTAAGCTTCCATTTCCGACTTATCAGACGTTGAAATTTCTAAGAAATTTGGTGCCCCTTTGCTTGCTGTTGCTAGTGTGATTGTCTATTGGGATTTCAGTGCTGCTCTCACTTTCCTCACAGTGTCTGTCAGATAGATGTGATTACACCACTGTGATAACATCGCCAGCTTAAAAAAGCCAGAGTTCTTATGTGGCATCCAAAAATAGCACATTTGACACAGAAGGCACTGTCATAATATAACAGAGCACCAGATTCCCTCTCACACTAACATAATTAATCAGGTTACGACTGGATGGCATTCCCTGAGTTAGTAGATAAATGATGGCTTTCTTCAGGATGCTCGCTCACAGTGAGCAGACCATCATGGGATACCCAAAGCTCTGGAAAGGTTCATCACGTTCTGTGTCACGTCGCGAGGAAGAACAGCGCTAATCAGTTTCATTTGCGCTCTGAACCTGTTGCCATGACAACATATTCCCAAGACTTACACGAGGGAAACGCAGCATCTCATCTGCCAAGGGCGTGAATATATCTAGTGCCATTGGGAGAGCAACACAAACAGCTGCTAGGTGAGCTCTAAGGTGTCTCAATAAACTATTTCTCCTAGGCATAGCTACTGACTCAGGATCGAGACTGTAATTCATTCTGAGTTATGATTCATACAAGGGTTGGTGTCATCCTCATGTTAGTTTCCCCTCTCATTCACATATTATGAGAACTCCTTTATATTAATGCTTATATCTCATTCAAAAGTGTGATGCCCTAAGCATAAAGGGACAAGTGTGTAATGTTTGCTGAAGCTTATTTTTTTACCTACTATGCATTTTAAGAGGACTAATAAGGGCTCAGGAAAAATGTGTGGGTATGAGGGTTCTATATTTGGACAATAACGCAAAAGTGCCCGAGCTTGAGTCTTGGTGGTGCATTGTCTGAACAATTGTCTGTACCTAAGATGAAGAAAAGATAACCTTTTATCATCCCATAAAAGGAAGGGGGAACAGAATACTTAGGTACAGAACAATCGGTGGTTAAAAATAATACAAGAAATATAGAAATTTAAAACGATCATATTGAAGACTATACAAATATGTATGAAGGAATATGCAGTAAACTATACAATAAGTATATGATTATAAAATTACAACAATTTACACAGATTCACAACTGTTGTAAATATTGCACAGAGATGCGTACTGATGGGGAGACCCGGGGAAGGTTACTGGATTAAATTCTCCAGCTCCAGCTCTTTCCGCCAATTAGCCAGGTGAGGATCTAGCCATCCACAATTTCTCTAAGACTGCAAGGGAAGCTGATCGATTATGTACAGTTGTGTTAACATTAGAACACGTTAATCTCGAAGACTAGTTCGTTCAGAATCAACTACAAATTGACTGACTCGAATTCTTGGTATTTGCTTTGCGATGTTACTTGTTTTTTTCCATTGTTAGTTTCTAACACTGTGAATAAAACACGCTCATATTATTTCCTTGTTTCAGTTTAACATAATTTCAACATTTCCGTGTTCGAGCTTAATATTGTTTCGTTAGTTTGTTGTTGGACAGTGCAATGCCTCAGCCGTGCAAACTGTTCCTTAGTGGCAAAAATTGTAGCTCCATCCGTGGGGGTAGAAAGGATTTTCTGCATAGAATTGACACATTTTATGATGTAATCTGACAATGAGCTTCCCCTCTTTGAAAGACTTGCAGCTCTCATTGGACCTGACACAGGAGATTGGGAACTGAGATCCATGTGCCAGTTGTCAGCACCATCCTGTTGCTTCTGTATCCAGAGCAGGCCTCAACAGTAACCCCTTCATTTCAGGTAATATCGCCTTACCTTGAGTTTCCAGTTCCCTAATATCTCACTGAGGAGCACTTGCATGAAAAAAACAGCCACTAAATGGAATTCTGATTTATGGCATGCATCGAATTGAAGTAGAAGTAGGGAAATTTCTCCATACTCACCCCCCACCACCAAAGATAAAACTGGCTGCCAAAAATACAAGCAATACACAGAAAGTAGCAAGAACACAAAATGAGTGGAAAAAATTGATTTTACAAAATATGTGGACAAGACCCCCGTTTGTTATGATACGGTCTAGGTTCAGTGCATAACAAATGGGAAAAATATGTGCATTCTGTAAAGTACAAACACAAACACACTCCAATACTGAAGCGGGTTTATAAAACTTGATCTGAGCTAAACTTGTACTGGATCTAAAGCTGACTCAGACTGAGGAAGGATAAGCAAGAAAATGTGGCGTGGGAGCATTATGTTTTATACAAATCATGGGTAGATATAGACACTCGTACCTGCATATGATGTCCAACCCTGTTTGAAGGCATCACCTAGACCAGGGTTGCTGTGGTGCTGGGTTAGGATAATAGACTGCTGCACTAAGTGCCAATAAATGGCCATGAAGAACTGAAATGAGAATTCATGCCACTTTTGTAGTGGAAACATGGTTTAAATAACACCCAGTACTGAGTACAAGATACATCATAAGTACTTTTTTACATCATTAGAATGTAGAACCATGCTTATAAATGCTGCAGTCTAATTTGAAGGCAGTATACTGTAGCCAAGCTCCTCATTAGGAGGCAGAATACACGACCAGTGAATGTGAACCTTTCCTCCACTGATGCCCAGGTAAAGTATGAAACACAACAGAGTCATAGCAATAAAAGTGGTAGAACAACACCTCTCTCTTTCCTATTTATCCTGCATCGATGCAGGGTCCTGTTTTTCATGTTGATGCGACCAGAGTAAATTCTTACCGGTGCTGCAGCACCTGATGTGGGATCCCGCCCACACTGGGCCAATTTAAAGCAATCTAGTAGAGGAATGTGAGGGGAAGCCAGAGTACCCAGAGAAAACCCATGCAGACACAGGGAGGAGGCATTAACCGCATGTGCCTCCGCACATACCACACCGCCACCGTGTCTGATCTAATATAAACTGAGCTCTATAGAGTTATAGATGTTTTACTAGTGATCTTACACCTTGCCACTACACACATGTTTTAACATTAAAACCTGCACTGCCCCTTTGTGGATACAGCAAGCTGCCCTGCTAGATGTGGTGTGATGGTAAAGAAATGCCTGCATGGTGAATTGGCAAGTTTTGGAAATTTTGGAATTCAAACAATGTTTTATTGTTTTTTTAAGGTGTGCATCCATTCTCACATTTCATATTTAAATATAATAATTAAGACAGTTCCCATGCTGGTCTATGTTGCATTGATGCGGGTTAAGCTGGTAAACGTGCACTTATTGGTTCCAGTGTTGGTCAGCATGCTAGTGGGGTATGTTAATTGTTTAGCATGCTAGCTCATAAAAGGAAACTTGGCACATATTCTTGACCTATCCAAAGTGCCTAGGTTAGAAAATCATGTCTAACTATCGCCTATTTCACACAATGGTGCGTACGGTTTTATGGTTTCTACTAGCACTCAAAGATATTCATCTGGTTTATAGCTCAGGGTTTCTAATACGCCTTCACAGCTTAGACTTGGACTTGGTGTTGGCTTGATTTCAGTCCAATTTTGGCAGCAGATTTATAAGGTTTATGCCTTTTTTTTTACCTAAAATGTCTATTAGTTTTAGTCACATTTTAGCAATTTAATTGTTGTTCTTTTGAGTTAAACTTGACAAGAAATATATATTTTAGTCAACTACATTTCAGAAATACTTAGCTGAATTTTGGTCATGCATTTTTTGCTAACTTAAAACAACTTATGAACAATAGCTTACAAGCTTAGTATTTAGCTTAGCTTAAGAACATGTTGACAGCCAGTAAAACCAGCCAAGCAATATGGCCACTGTTTTCTACATGGTAACAAGCTGACTTTTAGTGAAATGACTGTTTGTCTAATAAAACAGTGCAGTGTGTACATACAATAGTTTCATTAACTTGCGCTTAATCACTGAGTGCCTCGGACTTTGGTTAATGACTAATTCAGCAGTATCTGTAGGGCTTCAAGGGCTTTAGGAGTTGCTGTCTCAGTGATAAGGAGACAAATGAGAACACAGTTAAACTGCTAGCTGCAGTGTCCAATTTGACCCAAACAAGTAAGCTCTAATGATAATGGGCTTCATGTGCGCCTGACGAATATTAAAGAGCTCTAAAAACAAAACATGAAACACATTAAAAATGAGCCACATCTACATAAATCACATCATGTGCTATGTGCCTCAGCTTCGCATGTGTGTGTTTGTTTGTTTGTATCAGGTGGAGGATGAACACGTTTGTCTGGCTTTCACGTTATTATTTATTTATTATTCAATTACATTTACAGCATTTAGCAGACGCCCTTATCCAGAGCGACTTGCACTCATACAGTCTTACAATCCAAGCAATGGTGAGTTAAGGGTCTTGCTTAAGAACCCAACTGTGGCAGCTTGGCAGAGGTGGGATTTGAACCCTGAAGAATCAGAATAATACCTTAACCATTAGGCTACCAGAGTCCCCCTTGTTCAAGTAAAGTTTAATATTACATTAGTCCTCATTTTCAAGTGTTTCTTTTTATTTAGCTTTCATCAGTAAATATTTCATGTAATAGTTTTTTACATGAAAATAACACTGCTCTATCACTGATTTATACTGAAGAATTTTAACGTTGACAATGAAGTCCTTCTGACACTGCAGCAGTAGCACCAAATGTTGTTCATAAAAATTACACAAATTAAAAGCTGTGAATTAAATCTAAACATGCAACCTTTATGAATTCTCTGGAAAGATAAAGAGCTGCTTTTAGATGCAAAAAAAGTCATTATTAAGGCAACAGCATTTAAAGAATCTGTTTCAGCAGGACTTTGGTGACTTAGAAGTAAAGATAGACAAGACTGTAGACAGGAAGGTTCAGGGTTCAAATCCCTTCTCTGCCAGAGTGGATTGAAAGATTGTATTGGTCGTAATTCTTTCTAGATAGAGATGTCTGCTAAATGTAAATGGATTATTATTTTTGGGAGCCATGTGTGCATGATACATCAGCTCCCTTATGTCATCTCTCAAGCATGAGATTTGAACAATTACGGTCCAGCACCTTAGCCACAAAACCACCCCAGCCCATCCATCTTTAAACGCTTGTCATGCTTTCCCTTTAGTCTAATTCCCAGAGGGATTCGTTTGTCAGGAAGCACGCTCAGTGGGCATCACACAGTAGTATTACTGTAGGAAAGAATCTCTCGATCAATACAACATAACGCCTGGGCAGACTGCAGCCCCTCGACAAAATGCCTGTAACTGCTAGAATGCTGATGTAGTTACTTCAGTGTAACTACTGATTACATTATAAACATGCTAGCACACAAAAATGTAACATACATGCTTGAAGACAACCAGTTGCACAAAATTCAAGTATCCTGAATAAATAAAGATCTGTTTCGTAACACCACTGCAGAGCAGATTCACAGTCTAAAATGAGCATGCTCGCCCATTTCCTTGCTCGTTCTTAATTTATACTAAACTCAAAGCCTCAAAAATTTCATTCATTACTCTCTTTAAAAACCCTGCTCTAAGGAATTAAAGAGTTACCTCTATATAGAAAATGGGACAAACCTTAAACTGTAAAATATGAATGCTTTACTTGACCAAACAACAAATCATTCATTTGAAAATTACCATGTATTAAGAAAATACTCCTGAGATATAATTTACTGGATACTGTTTGTTGCTGCACTGAATTGTTGGGCGGGAGAAGCTGGAAACAGGGAAGTTCAATTGCACAATATTTTCGTGCACAAAGATAAAATCAAGCAATGATTTAATTTGATGTAAAACAAAAATAAACAAACACCTGTCTGCTTTAAAAGTTTAGTCATTCGTTGGTAATATGCCACATCTGGTGCAGTCAACCACATGCCTGAACACAAACACCTAAACAGAACCCAGTGACAGATATCTACACATAGAGATCTACAATATACAATAAGACTTCCAAGGTAAATGAGAAAGAATCAGAATCCACATAGCTCGACTTCATCAAGCCAACTGCAGCTATACTGAAAACTGTCAAGACTGTCAAGGCACAGCAAATCATTATTTCACTATCAGCTATTAGAATAGGTCACTGCTTTAAAACAACAGGTTATGTTGACAGAAAGAAAGAATCCAGAAGGCTCAAAGCTCCTTTAAACAGAGACCATCTGCTAAAATTTATTGTTCACAGACAGGAAAAACTATCATAAGAATTCAAGACCTCAGAAGAACTACACTGTTATGAGAAGGACAATGACCAGGGGGTTGTTGGTAAGTAGATGTGCTTAAAAGCCATCGTAGTTTAAGAAAAACATCAAGGACAGGATTAAGTTTCTTTTTCTTAAAGGGATAACTGTTAGTTGGTAAACCTGATGCAGGCCATCACAATCCTGAGCGCAGGCTGTTAAACAGAACTAAGAGTGACAGATATCTAAAGATAGAGAACTAAAATATGCAGTCTTAAGTCCCAAGGTAAAAGAGCAAGAAGCAGCTAAATATCATGCAAATGTTGCTGTCAGAATCTACAAGGCAGGACTTCATCAGGCCAAAAACAGCTATTCTGAAAATTGTCAAGACCCTAAAGGCACAGCAAGTCATTATTTCATGATTAGCTATTAAGAGAATAGGTCCCTGCTTTGAAACAACAGATTATCTTGGTAACAAGAAAGGATCTGAAAGGTTCAGAGAAATCTCTCAAACAAAAACAAAAAAAACTACTGGTAGAATTCAAGATCTCAAAAGAACAAGACTCTTTCGAAAAGAACACTAACAAGACTGTTACTGAGATGAAAGTGAAAAGGAGCCATCGCCGTCTAAGAATGATGATTTCGATGATTTAGAGTGCTTCAGAGTACTGGAGTTATGTACATGGTCCAGAGAGGTGTCTTCAATGATCTAATGGCAAATACAACAGTGACTGCATCTTTGTTACAATAAGGCATGAAGGTAGATGTGTCATGGTCTTTTCAGCCACTGATACTGAAGTTGATTTGTTATGAAAAATCAATTGATTCTTCAAAGTATAGCATAATGTTGCTGAAGGTCTCCCACAATTAAAGAGCTGTTCTAAGGAAAAATGATCACAAAATGTTTGGTCCCACATTAAACACACACTAACAACTGCAACTTCAAATGTCAACTGTTAGCAAGGAGTGGAACAAAAGTGATTAATCCTTTTGTAAAAAAGCTGTTCACAACTGAAAGCATTTAAACACTCAAACATTTAAAGGAAAAGGTTGTCGCATAAAAAGATACTTCATATATTTGTTACATTCTTGCTAATTTTCGGACTAATTTGTCGTTGGTACAAATAAAAGTTTACTATTTTTGGTCTGTTTTTTTCCCCAGGAGTGTATGCTCCTTGTATTAATATTAATGTTATGTTAAGCTATTTGCTTTACACTTCTAAATGAGTAAACCTGATGTCCTGTATCATCCATGCAAACCTCTCTACAAACGCCATCAAAAACAAACAAGCCCACAGTGTATAGCGATTCATTAGGATACAAATAGATGCAAATGCCAAACAATAATGACAAATGTAGCTGCACATAAGCTTAAGCTTTATAATACAGCAGCTGATTTAGAGTTTGATTGCGCAATGTACATAAATGTGTTTCTTCTTGGTAACCACATAAATGCAATCCACATAAACATGAAAAATACAGTTCTCGTATATTACCATAGTAAATTAGCTAATTAAACTAGGTTTAATTAATTAAATGCATGTTATTTATGTATATCTAAATGACCTGCTCATTGTATTAATGATAAGTATTCTTCATTAAATTCAGCCTCATGTAAGTGTGATTACCACAGACAGGAATACTACCATGTTTTCTTACTTAATGGAGATGTTCTGGCTGTTTCTTATACAATACAAACAAAAGAATTAAAAGCTCTTACGTGTATTTTTACAAGACATTTATCTGTCTTTAATAATGGAGTTCAGTTAGATTTGCTGTTTAAAACTACTTTAGTTTTAATCCAGTCCTTATACTTCCAATATTGGTTAAATGAATAGGGTTTTCATTCATTTCTGAATGAATGAACGCAGGGAGAGATTAAGCTAATAAAAAAAAGTTTGACCATGCATTTCGTGGCAAGCAGGGGATTCCACTGCTGTTCCTTAACTGGGCACCCATAAAAAGACTAAATTCACTGGCATCGATGTGAAAAATCTGATCTTTAAGCTACATATAATTCCCCACTCACCCTTGCATATTTAGAAGAATATGGGTCCTCGAACAGCGCCCAGACGCGCCTTTGCCAGCGGTGCCAGAGTCCCGTCCCTTTGGGATCTGCTGTTTCCCCCAGCGCGAGTCTCTTGGTCATTTCCAGCTCGTCGTCCCCTTCTCCGGGTTCGCCCAGTCCGTCTCCGTCCATCTCGTCACTGCCCAGGTCGGCGGGCCCGCCGCCAAAACTGTCCAGTGCTTCCTCGGCTTCGCGGTGCTGTCGGTAGGTCATCCAGCAGCACGGTTCCACGTCTGTTTCGTCGATACCCCAAAAGGCGAGCTCCTCCTCGTACAGGGGGCCACATACGTCCGCCGGACAGTGCAGCTTACCGGTGCGGTAGTAGTTGAGGATGTGAGCGAAGACTCCCGGGTGCCGGTCGAAGAAGAACTCGTCGCCATGGGCGTCGTAGTCGAAATGGCTGTGGGCGTCGGGCTCGGCGAGCCAGGCCAGGCGCGTTCCGGGCAGTGTGCGCAGGGTGCTGCGGTAGGTCTGGTGCCGGATCCCCCCCACATTAATCACAACTCGGTCTTTCTCGTCGCTTTGGACCATCGCGTCGCTCGGGCATGTCGCGACCGAGACCAGGTCTTACGACACTAAGCTCGCGCAGGGTAGCGCGCACCGACCCTGGGGAAACATGCGCGCAACCGGGGAAGGACTTAAAAACAAGTTGCGCTGTGATCAAATGATAGCGGTACTAGCTCAGCTCTGTGTTCTGATAGCCATTCCAAATCACGTATTCTTCTATAGTCGTTTGTTGGACGATTTAGACACTCTCGCGAGCTATAGTGTGGTAGAAAAGGCTTCCAAATGTCAACCACCAACAAAAACGAAAACCAAGTCGCCACATAGAAAACGCTCCCAGATCATCATGCAGCTTATTCAGTGATATTTGCAGAAATGCTTGTATAAATTTAGTAAGAGACGCTCCGGGAGCTTGTAACGAACGAGTTACTGTTCTGAAGGGACAGCGCCGCGCGTCCTGTGTTCACACCCTGCATCCAATATCTTCTTTCATTCCCCTCCAGTCTTTGAGTAAAGCTTGCCCCTTCAGGATCGGTGGGATCAAGGGTCAGGAGTGGTCCGTGCGCAAGTGAGCTCCACCAAGCACGCTATCACACCGTCAACAGCTCATTTACCTATGGATCATTAGGCATTCTTTTCATCCTCAGTTTCCAACACAAAACATCACGAAAATCCGTCAGAAAGATGCAATACACGTTTGTGCACCCCTGTTTCGCTTACAATGGTCGTAAAACCTTGGTTTTGCTGTAAAGCCCCTTTTTTGCGTTGTCCTTTCTGCAGTGCAAGACGCAGAGGGAAAGAGGAGAGGCAGATAATCCTGTTCGAAGCACCGGTTTAATTCAGCCCACCATTGCGCATGCACAACCGCCAAGGGGTTCGTGGATGTCAGAACCACAGAACTGGGTCTCTGTTATATTGTTTAGCCTAATTTAAATAATTACAATATTCATATAATTAACATAGCTTAATTACATAGTTCATACTCATAAGCACCTACAGTTTTGAATGAATCTTTACAGTGGTCAATTTTCTCACACATTTTGATGCACTAGCTACATTCTCAAAGGTATGTGGACCTCAAATCAAGCATGCAGTCTTTATAAAGGTAGCAGTAAAATTGGTGAACCTTGCAGTGCAACCCTGTCAAATCAGGTCATCTTTAGAGTAAGTTAGCTTGTCTAATTTTGTGCACAGTCCAGTGCTGCCTGACCCAGTCTTTGCTTGTGAACTGGAAATATCTAGGTGAAACGACAGCTTGAGTTAACTCTGCAGTTGCAGCACTCTGGGCTGAATTGGAGCTTCAATAAGGACCTCTGGAAGCAACATATTCATCAAGAACGCCATGATAGAGCTTGCAATGATAAGCAGTTCAACACAAACCTAATATCAATGAACAGTACCAATCATACATCTGGAGTATTGTTTCTGTATAACTCGAAATTGTTATTAACCATTTAGGCAACACATAAAAATAGTGGTTAAATTACATCTTGGGCCATGAAGTGTCATAAAAAAGGGGAATGAAAGGACATTCCCAAGAATAAAATATAGGATGCCACTTTATTGATCCCCAATTAGAAATTAGAGGGAAAGAGGGAATTCCTCTCCAAGATTTAAAACAAGGATTTACATTTACATTTAAGTCTGATTTCAATTATCACGTGCCCATAGGTTTCAGAGCTGCACCTGCTTATAATGGCTTGATGGCTTGTTGAGTATATTGTTTCTTTGCCATTGTTTTTCTTCATGTACCTCATGTATGCACTGTAATGAGTCTAGTTGATTATCCCTTAGGAGAGATAGGGATGCGATTAGACCTCTTTGTTTGAAGGGTCAGTACCCGAGATGAAGCTTGATCCTCTCAGGGGAACTACTAATATTTGACTGTCAGAATCTCATTAATTCAGAACAATTCTTGAAGTCAAGAAACGACTGTTAGAGCCACATTAGATCCTATAGATATAACGGTACAACCTTAATTTGTTGTACCATTAAGTGTAGAACTGTACAAATTATGTTTTAGGTACACAGCTCACAAAAAATAGGGGATATTTCATTATGGGATATTTCAAAATGCAATGGAATGAAATTATTTTTGAGCAGTATAAAAATAAAAGAGTATGTCTTAAATAAACACATGTGACCAGATCAAGCGGTGCTGATTAGGTATGATTATAACCAATTATTTAACATCATAAGTAAGGCTGGACTGAGCATGCAACAACTACAGACCCATCCTCCACTGAGTAACAAGAACGCTGTGCCTGGTGATACTAGAAGTGCACCAGTCCAGAACTTTGGCTGGAGCCTGTGAACTGTAACCATCTGCTGGTATAACTGGACTTTTCACTGGAGCACCTTAACCGTAAATGCAAATCAACCTCACATCAACTGACCAGAGGTGGAATACAAGTCAGTGCTTGTGCTCACCTATCTACGTTTACGTTTACATTTTACTGTACTTTTTACTCACCACACGTTCAGAACAGGTTAGTTACATTAGCTTTAGTGTGTCTTTTGATTGATCTATTTGATCTATTTATATCTTTTGCTATATTTATATTTAAGGCAATACTAGTCGGGTACCAAGTGGATTCATACACGACACTCTGTGAGTATAAAACTGCAAAAGACTTCTAAATGTTCAGCATAATATATTCTGCTCCCCAAAGCATTGTTTTTATTTTAGACTAGAGGTTTTTCCCATTCTGTATATATATATATCCCACTCTCTGGGTACTCTGGATACTCCGGTTTCCTCCTACAGTCCAAAGACATGCGTGTTAAGTTAATTGGTGTCTTTAAATTTTCATTGACCTGTGTGTGCAAACACCCCAGCCGTGTAACTGGAAACAGCTGCACACCGGTCCCAAGCCTGGATAAATGGGGAGGGGTGGAGAAAGCAATGGCAAAGTACTCCACTATCCTGCCGAAATACTTCATGGATCACATCGATGAAAGACAGA
>JAUZST010014422.1:0-35227 GCA_034779995.1 Parotocinclus haroldoi
AGAGACACACACAGAGACACACACAGAGACACACACAGAGACACACACACACACACACACACACACACAGACACACACACACTCTCTCTCTCTCTCTCTCTCTCTCTCTCTCCCTCTCCCTCTCCCTCTCCCTCTCCTATGCAAATGAGTTTCACACAGTTTACAATACAGGCCAGATTTAGCCCAGCCTGTCACCCTGGAAATCAACTTGTCTCTGTCAGTGATTTTCAGACTACTCTATAAGTCGAGATTATAATAATCCAGATCTAATGAGTCAGTTCATCTAACCATGTTTTGTAATGAGATGAGAAGAGCCTAGAAATGTGCTTTAATTAGGCATAAGCCTTAGCACATGCTGACAGCTTTGCACACTTTCCTACTTTTCATGTTAAAATTAGCACATGCTACACTCTCGCCTGGTCATAACTAGAGTTGAGCAGCCTGGCCCTGTGTACAATACGGAATACGGAAGGAAGAAATAGTCATGGCTAGCATATTTTTAGTCCTCTTACCTTTGTAACACTCTCGGAGCAGTAAAATCCGGATTCAAAGTCAATAGTAAAGCACACTACTTTCCCTTGACTGCTGCACATGTAGGTTCTTGACTGTTGAGGAAAAAGAAAAGTAACTGTTAATATAAAGCATTTGAATTAATTATTATAAACATGACTGAATTCAAGAGGTACAGCAGTGCAGTACAGTATGTTTTCCCACTCGTAATGCCCATTTCGTTCATACAAGCTGATGTAAATAAGTGAATATTTGTCACTCCTCTGCAGAAAGGGGACAGGTAGACTTTGGTTGCTATGGCAATGGCTGCCCAGCGCTTGTCTCCAAAGCAGACAGGGGAATGAGAAAAATGAATGGGTTTTGAAATCTAATGAATATATTATGAAGTCAATAGATAACAATTTAGTTATTGTTCTTATTGAACAATTTAGTTATAATCTATCTTAGAGGACAGGCTGCCAGAGGGTGTTTGTTTTCTTTGAGACATTTCTCTTGCCTTCCAGTAGAAGCACAAACTACATAATGGATATGGATGGAAAAGAAGTGGAACCCATGGAGGCATCATAACTAGAGAGAATGGTTAGCATTAGACCCTATTTGTTTTAATGGGGTTTTCTCACTGGCACCAGAAAGTGTAGGACCTCAGGGTACACCGTGAATCAGGAATTGTGGGTTTGCAAGCTAACTTCTAGATTTACTCAGGCTTAAAGGGAATAGCATTGATTTTTGAGGAAGCTAACAGTGAATCTCGACAGCAAAGACAACAAATTCAGCCTCCAGCTTTCAACACATGCATGAAATACATACATAAAAAATACATACATAAAAAATTCAAACATACATAAAATATTACTGACAGGCATCCTCAGATTCTTTCAAAGTTCTTTAAGATGACCTTTGTTTATTTATCCTTGTTTAGATAGGCAGACTTAAGAGTTTTTTTTTCAATGAACAAAGTCACCATGCTACCATTAGATTTAGCAAGGCTACAATGACCTTATATAATTATTTATATAAAAATCTAGGACGCACTACTAAAGTAGCTTTTATAGGCCACAGTGGCAAGTATTTTCCTCCCTTTAAACTTGAGCCATAGCAGCATAAAGGAGCCAAATTGACCCTTCTAAATTGATCAAAAGAAGCTTGATCAGAAATTGTATTCTTACAAGGGTAGCAGACAAGAAACCATTTTTGGGGACAGGAATAGGGTGAAAAGGCTAAGATCTACTTAAGCTCAAACAGATTGAAATAAAGATAATTGGAGTATTATGGAGTGACAAATATAAGTATGGGTCCGATCTTCGACAACATGTTATACTATGGTCATTATGTCATTGCTAAAACAACAAACCTAATGGTAACCTAAGACCATTGCACACTTTACTGTATATTTTGTTTTCAGCTCATGTATTTGATTAAAAACAGGTGGCATTCAGGGGACTCCCTGCAAGATCCATGGACTGTGAGATACCCTGACACTTGAATGGAGGAAGCCTCTGGCAAAGAGCATTGTAAAAACATAGATGAAACAGAAGGCACTGGAACTCAACCCTAAGAACAGTTTGCAGATGCTCAGGAATCGGCCATCACACTCACAGATAGAACCATGTTCAATCGGAGACCGACACTGATTGATGGGGAGTCCGAAAATCTTGCCCTCAAGCAAGAGAAAGCCTTGGATGTTGTGAAACTGACACACAATCCAACTGACAGACAAACTTTGACAGAAGCAAGACCAAGTAGGGAAGCCCAGAATTGGGAACCAGTGCTCTACCATCTTAGCCACTTTATGGCACTTTATGGTGCCTCTTGCAAAGTAAGGGTTTTCTTTCAGTTAGATTGTGTGTCAGTTCTACAGAGTGTGTCATGTTTCTCTGGCTAAATGCCACTCTATTGCACTGGGCAAAAGTTTCCAGTTCATGTTTTTATTCAGGGTACCAACTCCCCCATTAGGGTTGTGTTCCAGTACCCTTTGTTTCATCTACGGTATTGCATAAAAGTCTTAGGTCATCATCGGTCAAATGAAAAACTTGGATTAATCACTCCAAAATAATAATATTTTATTCCTTTCTTCACTTCAATGTAAGTTTTGGCATATCTTAGGCTTTTCACTCTGTGTTCTGTGATTTCATGACTGCTGCCCTACCGAAAAGACAATTGTTGGTCAAGCTTCTTTAGAATTCAGATTCTGATGAAGCTGCCCGATGCTGCTGTTGCTAAAGTGTAAGGGAAGGTCACACTAAATAAGCTGTTTGTTGGAATGTTATTTTTCATATATATTTTTTCATCAGTACCTTTAATGCCGCAAACAAATGTACTGTATTTTCTGGTTGTATTCCAATACAGAGTCTGAGAAATAATCATATACGTTCATTATACCATTGCTAAAATGATGGCATATCTAATCTAATGATTAGTACTGTATGTTAGTGTCCATCTTCCCACCAGAATTTCCTCTTAAATTGACTGGGACTGTGGCAGTGTATGCAGACATGAGTAAGTCTTTGATTTCATTTGATGAAACGTATTTTTGTCCAGTATGGGCTAGCTAGATTCAACCAGTAGCTCATCTGCCTGCCTGACAAGAACCATAATGTAATTGGTCATATTTCCTCTTTTGACTAAAAATTATGGGACTAAACTTACAGTATTTGTTTGTTTTTAGCCAGTGACTAAAATGCACCCTTTGCAGATTTAATACCACTGTCCATCACAGCTGTTCTGCATCTTACTTAGCTGTGTCAAATTCCCCACTACATCCTCCACAGAGATGTAACATTTGGATGCGTGAAATCCATGGCAATGGAGTAAGTGTTCACATTATATCAATTAGAAGCAAGAGAGTGATTTTTATAGTCACTCAATGCTATCATTTGATGATCCTGTAAGATCAGCAAATCTGCTCAAGTGAAGTCATTAAAGCATACACATCATTCTTTTCCCATATGGCTTCACACGCTTGACTAATATGGGCATACGCGTGAATTATTTGCACCTGCTGTGTCAAGACTGTTTCGGGTCTCCATTATTTTTAATTGAACTACCATAAAAGGTAATTTACACAACAACTGCACAGACAAACATTCGCAATGCTCTAATGTATATTTGTCCATCGTGGTACTGCTTTGTAGCGCTCTGCTGCCAAATGTTTGACACCTGAAAAGCAATAAGCCTGAATGGCAGAAAACCTACTTTCCTTATTAGCAATGGCCCGCTAGCATCCTAACATCCAGTTTATTTTAAACACCTCAAGCTGGATGATGCACTTTATGTACATTTGGATAGGGATGGAGAACTAATAGCTTTAAAGACTGAGACTATCAGCAAAAAACTGAAGCATGACTTCATGCTCTCCTGCCAAATGCACTGCCATGCTTTAGTAGGCAAGAAAAACTCATCTGGCAGGAAGGGCAGGGAGCCACTGAGGCGGATTTTCTGTGCTTACCGCTGCCCAGAGTGAGTGCTGTCTGAAACATGTAAAGTTCAAACTACACAGTGATTATTGGTGAGCTTCTATGGGAATCTTTAAAATACATACTGAACTGTGCTGTAGGATTGACCTGTCAGCATCTGAAAAGCTGGAATATGATTACATCAGAGTAAAAAATGGTTACTGTCTTCTTAGCAAAGAAGCCAGGCGAGACCTGAGCTCATCTGAACTCTAAATTGTAATGACCCTAAACATTCAAGCATGTCAGGTTTTAAGAAAACACACAACGTACTTTATTTCCTCTCTTCTCATGTATATTTCACACTGTGCCTCGTTAAATTGCCACCGGAGTCAAACACAAACTGCTGAGCACTCGGTGCCGACCACAGGAGCCTTGACTAATTGGCTGAAGAACAGACAATAACCCAATGAATTGAAATTCTTCCATCACATTCGGAAGCCACACACAGGACAATGTCTCAAGTTTTCAAAATGAAAGCGAGGCAAATGCCTTATCACGTGTCTGTGATGTTAATCTGCTTTCGTCTTGTGAAAAAGTGCTAAGTACTGAAAAAACCTAGCAGACACGGATTTCTCTGCAGACCACTGAAAAATACCTTGGGATTATCCTCACAAGGGGCATGCTCACATGCCGAATAAACTCATCAGTACTCATCCCGAGTAGCTCTGCAAGGGTGACGACAAGCAAATCACACAGTTTTAACTCTGATCTTTTAAGGCAGTTGTGACATCAAGCACCCAGTTTGTGCAGTTAAGTCTTAATTAATCAAGCAAAGCAAACAGTTTTGTTTAATAACTTTCAAATTTCTTCCAGATAAGATATGGCACTTCATGCTGCAGAACCACTGATAATTCCAGCTTTGCATATTGATAACAAAGATGCCAGTAAGATCTTTAATGTCACTTAATAAAAAAGCAGATTCCTTCTTTATCTACACCCAAAGTAAATGTGATCTTATTCCACTGCTTGAATTAAGTACTTGCCTTTGAATTTATTGTTCATTTAAAACAGACTGAAAGTGAACTCTGCGGAATCATGATCATGAACTCACTGCGAATTCAGCACTAATACTCTATGGGACATAATGTGATTATTATTATCTCCCTCACTCTTTCACAGAACCACGTGGATTGCCAGCTTTCAGCCCCTCCAAGCTGTGAAATCCTGATTTGAAGAGCACTTTGTAAAGAGGACGGTGGTCTGTGGGGCAGCGGCTTGTGGTTTGGACGGAACATTCATGCAGAACCATATTGAGAACTACGAGATCGCTTTACACTTTGCCCTTGCTTAATTTAAATATTGTAAGGGTTTTAATCTCTTCTGACAGCTTCTTTTTGTTGTATTATTTATAGGTCTCTAGTTAAGGATAGGCTACTTAGCAACACAGCCCTCAGGCGTGGAGCTGTTATTTCATCTTCTGTGCATACTCCGAGAAAAAAACAAGAACATTTTTTAATCTTTGACCTTAAATTTATAAAACAAGAAATAAAAAGCATTAACATAAGTAAGGATGGGTGAATGGGAACAGTAACAAATACAAAAAATCAGTTGCATAGTTTGGTGATTTATTTTATGTTTAAATTCTCATCAGTTTAAATTTTGGTGGAATGATACTAGTTCTCGACAGACAGCACAAGTAGGGCTTTCAAACTGCAGTCCTGGAAGACAATATCTATAGAGTTTAGCACTGTACTTCATATAAGAGCATTGGTGTTAGAACCTATTGGGATGTGTGCAAAGTGTCACACCGAAAGTCTTTAAACAGCTACATTTCTTTTTGAACATGTGAGTGTGAATTAACATGCACTGACAACATCAGGCAAATCAGACTGGCTGAAAACGGTGTGTGTATCATTTTGTTTTGGATTACTTGCTGTACAAGAGCACACACTGTAGCCTGTTCAGAGGGGCACAGCTGTACCTCTCTGCTTGCCGAGCAGTCATACAGGCACAAGTGTGCATAAAAACAAGCCATTTAAACACAAACTAATTTAAGTAATTTAACACTGAAGTGGGTGTTACACTGCCATGGACGAGAAATTAAGAACATTTTTTTGTATTTAAAATGTAAAACATTTTTTTATGAATTGTATGATTTTTGTTTATGCTAACACAGCTTATACTCTGCTAAATTCCATTGCTTTAGTGATTTAATATGTAAAAATGGTAGGTTAAATGGTTATGAGTGGCTAGCCAAAACAGCTACGAGTAATCATTACCTTGTAAGTGTAAGTATACACCAGATTTTACACACATGGACATGAAAAATATCACAATGAATCATCAACAAAGGTTAGTTTTAAATAATTTAAAACATAGTGTATCAGTGTATCATCTCGTTAGGTGAATACTGGCGCAAACATGGGAGTTGCAGGGGAAGGGGGTGAATGCGTGTATATTTACATATATGAATACACACAGACACAAACACGTACATAGAAACATAAGTACAGATATTGATTCACTTTGTTTATTTATTTGCTGTTTATTATTATTTTACAAATGCTGTTTTTATAATGGTCAGGACCCCCATCGAACCACCACAGATCAGGTACTATTTGGATCATTCTCGGCACTGCAGTGACACTTATGTGTTACGATGTTAATGTGTGCTGTTAGTGCTGGTATGAGTGTATCAGACACAACAGTGCTGCTGGTGGTTTTTAACTGATTAGTGTCATGGAAAACTGAAAACAGTAGACCAACCAAAAATGTCCAGCCACCAGCAACCTGTAGGCAGAATCCTGTGAAAGCTGCAAATACGTGCATAATATGAAGCATAAAGGCACAGACAAAAAAAATACAATGTCCGTAGAATGGGTTACACTGAACTTCTCAGTGACTCTCAATAAAACACTGGTTTTCATCAATGCAACAAGTTGGGTCGTTAACTCTCTGTCCTGTGATAATAAAAAAAAGCCTATAAATGGTTTTTCCAGCGTTGATGGAAAACTTGGCTGGCTTGCAGCTTGAGCTTGACTCATACAGACACCTATGAGATGAAGTCGAATGCCAACAGTACACCATGAGTACACCATGGCTTATTGTATAATATCAGTGCTAGTAATTGACCATGTTGCCTCCTGTTGTAAGAAAATGACATAGTAGGTAGAGCATAGTGTTCTTCATCTATTACTTTCTTATAACAGAACACTTCGGTCTTCTCTTACCTGACTGCAGGTCTGAGACCACTAGTGAAAATGCTGGTTTGGACCGAAAGAAGGACTCGTACTGCATCAGGATAATAACTACAAAGCACCCAAAACAACTATACTGATCACACAATTAGGGGATGTGTTATTATGCCACAATTTTTGTAAGCAGTATATATAGAAGAGTTCTAAATGTCAAGGACTTTACTCCTTAGTCCCCTGACCACTTAAAGACAGAGAAAGCCAAGCATTCAGTAATATCATAACATGAAATGGAAAAAATGGTGATCAGAATGGCTTCTGCATTCACAGTGGCTTCCTACCCGTACTTACTCCATTCAGTTTGATTTTATTAAATAGTTAATTAAGATGATAATTCCTCCTAGAAAATGTGACTCCTGTTATGCAAATATTTCATTTTTCTGGAGCGAAATACATTCATATAATGAGGTTTGACTGTTTAAACAGTGCACTGCTTAAAGGTTAGAAGCCAAACCCCAATGCAAACCATATTATACAGGTATAATATGTATGTAAGAGACATAGAGAGTTTCTCATAAAGTTTATTCATGTATTTTACACTCGGTTCTGCAGCACTGTATAAAAGTCCAAGTCTGTTTAAATGTATTCTTTCAATATAGCAGCAAAACTCACCCCTGCCCTCTGCACCTCCAGGAAGACAGCTCTTTGGAAAGCCTTTTCCCAGAGTGCCAGTTCTGTGCCAAGCTGTACACTGAAGCAGTAGCTCTGGCCGTGACCCACCAGCACGCTAAAGCTGAAACCATCACTGTCCTGCAGCTCACAGTCCTGCTGCAGGCCCACGCACAGCTTCGGTTGGATCCAGCAGTCCTCTCCTATCCACAGCTAAACAGAAATACAACTTAAGACAAAATAGGAACAGTTACTTTATCATGCATATTCTTGTTTGGACTGGCCATGTTATATGTAAAACACGCTAGCACATAGTTTTATTAATAAACATAAAAGTTGTACCTTATGAACCTTAAAGAGAACCTCACAGAGGTTAAATGTGGCCTCAGCTTGAGCCCAGTCTGATGCACTAGCCTGGGGAAGAAATACATTCTGTTAACATTTGCAGCAAAAGTCAATTTGCCCTTCTGATAGAACCTACAGCCTACACAGTACACTAAAGCTCAATGTTTTGGATCTGTTTCAAATTGTGGAGATGTGGCTCTAAAAACTTTATCTTTTAATTCATATCTATGCAATATCCTTCCATGTGACCGGCAGAGCTGAAACACTTATATAACGATTTATTCTGAGCATACACAGAGATAACCCATTAGCACGGATGTATCGATTTTCAGCCCATTTACAATGCAATAAAAGTGAAAATGAATTAAAATGTTTTCCATAATGAAATTCCACCCATAGGTTTATCATTTAAGAACGTGAACCAATATGATTATCTGCTGAGTGTGCAAGTCCAATCTGAACTAATAGCAGACTGTATTTCAAAGAATAAACTTGTGACACACAAATGTATGCAAAAAGATTTTCAGTCGAAGAAAAAGCAGAGATAAAATATTGTCACAAATAAGTTATGTCCTATTATGAGTGGTGGTAATAGCTTTTCCTCAGCACAATCCATTTAAACTAATGGACTCATTATATATGACTATGAAGGATGCTGCAGAGGCCCATGTCTGCCCGAAAGATGTTTTTGGAAGAAATGTAGCCTAGCACAAGATTGACTGCTTTACCCTCTCAGCGTAAAAGTGTGTCACTGGATGCACTTGTGCTTTTTGTGCAGAACCTGTCTTGGGCTTTACTTCAGAGTTATGGACTTACAGGAGGGCCCCTGAGAATGAAGAGCGAGGAGCCTTTCAATGCCAGAAACTTGTAGCTTTGAACCTGGTTGGCATCGCTCCTGTGAATGTGCTCGCACACCCAACCCATATGGATGATCTGCACAGAGAAACATTTGCGAGCTGAAAATCAATTGCTCTCAAACTGAAGAGAGACTTTTTCATGGTGAGCACACACACAACCACACACATACACCTGCATTTCACATCCAACCAATCACTAGCTTCTCAATAAACGTGAAATATTGCATAAGCCACAGGCTTATGTAATTGCATTACAACAACTTGGAAGTGATAAACAAATGCAGGTTTTTTTTAGGAATAGCAGGATTGATCTCTCTCCACTGTAAAAAGTCCAGGTTAAGACGCCAATCATGCAAAACAGTATTGACAACCTAGCACTTAGGCATTCTGAGGTTATTTGATGTGCTAAGACACATGACAAACTCTTTAAAAACACTAGTCCATGGCTAAATTGATTCAGACATGGATAGAGTTGAAGTTAACCACTTTTGCAGTGATGAAAACGAAAATGATGTTTAAATTTTGAAATTGCCTCTAATTTTCATGATCCAGGGGTGTGTAGATATTGCTCACAGCCTTTGATCCAAATCTAGGCATATATTGCATCATCAGTATTGCGTCATCTTGCATGACCAATGAAAATTGGATGATGTCATTCTATTTAAACTTGCATCATACACCTCTATACTCTATAAGTCTTACACTCTCCCTCTATCAGTCACCTTGCCAGCATTTTCACCGTTCAACTTATATCTTCATGCCTTGGAGTCGCATTAATAAAGCAGATCAATTCTGCTATATCTTTGTTGAAGTCACAAAAACAAATTGCAAAAACTATGACCAGCATGACATGACCAGGTGCCTCTGTGGTGACTTAAAGGTGATTGCCCTTGTGCTTGATATCTAGGCTGATTACACAAAATTATTGCTGTTTCCTATGTGAATGGGACAGTCGAGCAAGAGAAGAAAACTACAAAAAAAGAGACTGGCTACTCAGACATTCACTGCGGCCAGGAACAAAATAAATGTTCATCCAGTACCAAATAAGAATCTGCTTCCACCATTGCATATAAAGTTATGTCTCATCTTCTGCAAGATGAGGACTTTCATCGTGTGCTGCATGGCAAAGAAAAGGCTGCAATGGGCAACATTTCCGCTTGAGGTAAAAACTTGCTTTGCAAACACCAGGGCAGGCAACTATTAAGAGTTGGTCGAAAAATCTCTTTCAGGCATATAAAGATCTTGGCTGTAACGTGTTTAAAATTCACTTCTTGCACTATCATCTAGACTTCACTGCAGCAAACTGCGGGGCAGTCAGTGACGAGCATGGTAAGCGATTTTACGAGGAAATTGCAACTATGAAAAAAGGGAAACGGAACCCTCAATGCTTGCAGGCTACTGCTAGACACTTATCAGAGATAAAGAGGTAAAAATCATGTATATTGTGACTATATAACTATACAGGTATGAACCATTAAAATTAATTAACCGTTGTTTTTTTCTGGCAGAAATCTTAAAAGTTATATTAGATTTGTAAAAAAATCTACTAACTCTGACTAGGTTTTAACTCTGGATGTTGCTGCCTAAAACAGCTGGTCGATGCTGTAGATCCATAAGCAGAGGCAAAAGCTTTTTTTTAAGTCTGCCATTGGTGTGTATGAATGTGTAGCTAACTTATTTCGCTTGCTTGTTACCTCATATTTGGACTAGAGACTGTTCTAATTCAGTTGATTTGTTTAGGGACTTTTTTGTGCAAGCGTATGACCTGTCCTGTGGTAAGTAGCACACATTTGGTTTGTCTGCCCACTACCTTCATATTCTTTTACACCTCTAACATAAACTCTTTTACAGTCACTGCTTTACAGTCTCTGTCTCAGTCTTCAATGAATGATTGGCTTCAAACAAAAGTAGCCCATCATACTATCCTTTTAAGTGTTATTATTTGTACCCTGCTGTACACAGAGTCGTAACAGTGCATCGCTGTACATTTTATAATGATTGTGAATTTTAAGAATGTTAAGAGTTAAGGATGTTGCTTAGGTGCTGGTGTTCCACTCATATTTTCAGCAATATATATGAAGCAATCACATATCATTTGGATTCAGTTTTGTTGTGAAAATGCCCTTATATTTACATTACAGTAACATAAAAAGACTAATGTGATCATGGAAATGTCCAGTCAACCTCCATTTTGGTCAACATTCTGTTTCACAGAACATAACTGTACCTAAACATTTCCATTAACTGTTGATCTGTCCTGAACTTTGACTTCAAGGGACATTAGCAAATTTACACATACAGTAGCTTCAACTCTAGGTATGTTTTTCACATTAAATGCTTTATTAGCATTTCTATTGGATTAAGGTCAGAACTTTCCAAATGTATTCTTCTTTAACCATTTTTGGTGGAATAACTTGTGTGCTTAAGGTGACTGTCTTCCTGCATGACTCACAGTTTCTTGACATTCAGGTCACCAGGAGATGTCTTGACATTTTCCTTCAGAATTTGCTGGTACAAGTCATTAATCCAGCAATGATTGCAAGCCATTCTGGCCCAGATGCAACACAACAGACACAAACCGTCATACCACGCCTATATTTCAAAGATGGGATTCTAATGCTGGAACATTGTGTTTCTTTCTCTAGATATAATGCTTCTCATTTAAATCAAAAAGGTCATTCTCATCTGTCCAAAATATGTTTTTTTAATAGACTCATGTGACTTCCAATGACATCCGTGTGATGTTACAACAATATCCTTTTTGTAGTGAAATTACATGTGAACTTATGAACATTGACCTTAGCCTATTTGAGGGAGGTCTTTAGTTCTTATAAGTTAACCTGGGTACTCCTGGTAACCTCTTTATCTGACTATGTTTTACTTTAATGTTTTAGATGTTTTGGGTCATTCATATATATATATATATAGACACCACTGAATTAATGGTGTGAATGGGAATGTGTACATATTCTTTAATGCAGAAACTGGAATTAAGTAAATAATATGAAATCAGTACGTGATCCTGAAATCCAGAAATTTGGCAAATAAGTACATACATTTTTTTTAATGCATTGGCACTTATTGCTGCAATAACACGTTGTAACCCTGTATATATTTGCCAGGATTGTTGGGTTAGAGAAGGTTCTAGAGCCCGAGAAATCAAAACATGCAGACAAAGATATAATCGGACCAGGCCATCATTTATTGCAGGATATTTGAACTGACTGCCTTCCCCTCCCTAAGACATGGCCAAATGTGCCAAACCCAGCTGGAATCTACTGTCAGGACTCAAACCCAGGTCACAGTGGTTGATGAGCTAGTAATTGCCACTCAGAGTGCCAAAATAACTAATTGCAGAGAATAATTATTTTAATACCATCCCATACTGAACTCATTATGGTTACATGTTAAGTCACTATTAACTGCTGTGAAACACATGCACACATTCAGAGATCTATAAATAGTCTACATTAAGTTATGCGTTCTCTTTTGGTACGATGGCTTCTTATTACGAGACCTTGGCAATTATAGAATTAAGGATTTGTTTGTGTTTTAAAAAACACAAAGATTTCATTACGAGGGATCATGATTCATTACAGAGCCATTCTCTTGAAACTATGTGCTGAATTGGGTCTGCTTTAAATTGAACTATACAGTCATTGAGAGGGTGCATGTTATTGTTGCATCCCTCATGTGGATGAGAGAAAGGAATAAGGATGCGTATTTTAAAGGAGAAGTAACTTTTCCCTGCAACAGTAATGCAGTGTTTAATGCAACAAATTAAAGCAATACAAAAATAAAAGCACAAATGTTAAGCATACTTTTGAACATCTTGTCCAATTTGTAAAATGTAGTCCAAGTAAAATAACTGCACTCATGTTGCTACTAGTCATTACAGGTAAGATACATTTGTAGTACACAGATATGCACCATTTAATGTCCACATTATGTTCTGTGAAATAGGGCATTCACTAAAATGGACATGACTGGACATTACCATAGTTTCATGGTCTGTTTAGGCTACTGTGAATGCAAATATACAATGCTTAGCGCTAATAACATAATTACTAAATCAAACAATGCTGACACTAACAAAGGGCTAGACTAACACATAGTACTCAGGACATGAAACCAGAACGCTAAGTAATGACAAGAATCTTGAAACTCAGTCAAAAGGCAGAGAAAGCTGTAACTGAAAAGCCCACTGTGGAAAGAAAAAAAGAGTCAAGACAGAGCAGGATGATGCAGCTCTCCAGAGCACACTGCGGGGGACAAACAAAGAAATACTACTCACAATAATACAGGCACATACACAGCTCATTTGAAATAAGTACCAAAAAAGTCATAGTAACTTGCACAAAAAAAGTCTCTAAACACATCAACTGAGTTAGAACAGTCTGTACACTAAACGTGAGCTAATGAGCTGAAAAGGTAAGATAGTGAGCTTTTAGGTGAATGCTGGACTTCAGCTTTTGCTGCTCCTCTGCTCGTGGATCCACAAAATTGATTGGCTCGTGTGACTAGCTGGGCAAAAAAAGCAAAACACACTGCACTAGAGTCTAACAAAACAATAATAATATACTGGCAGTACATGCATAAGCAATTATAAAATCTATAAAAATAATATAAAACTGTAATATTTCTCTATGATAATTTATTACAATCTTTAGGGTCATTAAAGCAAAGGAACGTTGATTATATGGATGTTGAATGGTGCATACCTGCATTTTAAATGAAGAAAACTGCTTCATTTGGTTTAAGTGCATCAGAGCAATGCAATTTTTGCTTTAATTGCATTTGAGAAAACCTGACACTGATACAAACTACACATTTATGTTGGTCTATTCACTATAATGTAAGGAATAATAACATATACTTCAAAATAGATATATCAAAATAGAACACAAACATTTTAACTGTTGCACTCCTTTCCACTCATTCATTCATTCATTCATACATAGTCTTATTCACTTATTCCTTGCTCAGGGTCATGGCAAAGCTGGTGCCCAGCCAGCGACACAGGGTGCAAGGCATGAACAATGATGAAGATGCATTCAACGCTCAGCATTGAATTTTTATAACCTTTACATATATATATATATATATAAAAGTATATAAGCTAATAGCTAATGTACATTTGTGTTAAGTAACCAAGTATGAAAGCAGTTTTCCACCATTGCAAATGTCCGAGAAGGTTTTCATTCAGCTGTTTTAGACATTTTTTTGTGTGCATTCTCTTTCTTAATTTTTGTGTGCACATACATGTCCACCTTGGAATTCACACAATATTTTAAAAACTAGGTCCTTGGTGCAAAACCTCAGTGAATACGCTTTAGTTCTTGGTATAAATGCTTTCCCTTGTACCTGCTGAGTGTGTGAATGATTGATATGCTTATCCACTTCATAATGTCATATTTATATACTTAATACTTGCCAGATTTGACAGTGGCATTTACAGTGCTCAAAATCTGACTTTCATGGTGAGATATGGTGGTTATAAAAGATTGTCAGGTGTTGGACTTCATTATGCAGCTCAGAGTGGATTTCTACCCATATTTTATTAATCTTCAGTAACCGCTTTATCCTGGTAAGGGCTGTGATGGGTCTGGAACTTACTCTGGGAATACACTAAAAAGGGCATGGATCTATTGCAGGGCACCACACACTTAAATTAAAATCACTTACTGACATATTTTAGGAGTAGCTGCAGGAGTTTAGTTTAGTTTATGGGGAATACTTATCAACTTATGCAATACTTGAGGGTGGACCAGTGGCATTGAGGTAACACCCCACAAAATGCATTGCTAACAGGGTAGGAGAACTAATCATGATGATAAACTGACATAAGTGCAAATGTGAGTACTACGTTTACACAAAACACAGTGATAACAGACTGGTGCTATTCAGGCGATGGAAAAGTGATGAAGACTGAAGCTACAAACAATTCTAACAAATAAAGATAAGACTTGCCAGTTAATGCTAAAACACGTTTTAAATACAAACATACAATACTCAGTGCTAATACACACAGATAAAGCTAATACTAACAGAATTGGTAATGCAAACAATGTAGTAGGCTGTAATTAAGTAATTGAACAGCCTGCTGTGGAAAGAGAAAATGAGAGAGCACCAGAAGAGAGCACACGTCGTCCTGGCATATAAAAAATGCATCCCACATCACTGAAAGTAGCCAAAGTAGCAGTACCATTTTCTATTAAGTAAATTCCAGGGAAGCAAATAACAGGCTCCTACAAATAGGTTGCTGACCTGTGAAAACATGTATCCATGTGCATACATAATATACAGGGGTATTCCTGCTCACCCAAGAAACCCTGAAACTCAAATAAAAAGGAAATCCCCTGGCAAAGTGAACTCGTACAGACAAACAGAACCAATACTTTAACCTATTGAAGAATGCTTCAGAAACTGTTAGAACCAGGAAAGGATCCAAATAGACAGAACAAGCTGGTCTTGCCCTTAAATGAGAAACACCTGTTTTGGGACTACCAGTCTAGTCACCCTATGTCCTCTGTGACCACATCCACTATGCAACCACTTTAAGGCCACCTTTCCCTAATGTTGCCATGGGAAGCTCCATTAAGCTCTTGCAACCAAAAGACAAACCTCATCTCACCAGATGTGGGATACAAACCTGCATGGCTCAGTCTAGAGTACTGGTTTCCAATGCTGAGCCATTTTGGTTTGAATGCCAATTCTGGTTAGGTATGGCAGTTTTTAGTGACTGTTAAAAATCCTCCAGCTGTCTGCCTTCCAGTAAAGGGTTTTCATTTTCTGTCTTTGTTTGGCTTGCCAGGGCTTTCCCCTTTCCTTAATTCTCCAAAGTTCTTTAAGTTGCAAGGGATTGGCTAGTATTGAGCACCTGGCCAGTGGTGCCCCTGCAAGACAATATACATGCTTTTGCATGACAATTCTGATAAATTCAGAATGGTTTAAATATGTACATATGTTGAGTGTTTTAAAAAAGCCTACCTGTTCATCAGAAGAAAGATATTTGCTTTCTGCTTTAATCTGAAACAAAAGGAAACATTAATTTAATAGTGTCACATCATGATCATACCTTTAAAAATAATATATTTTTAATTCATGGAAACGGCCCTGCAAGGTAACTAATGCATTAAGTTCAATTCATCAAACAACTTGATTGTGGGTTCAGTGTGATCCATTCATTAATGGCTTCGGTACAACCTGGCCTTCCAAGTGCCGTATCTGGAAATAAGTACTCTTTCACATCCATCAAAGCTTCTACACGGATGCAGTTCATGTTGTAGAAACCAGCCTTTACTCTTAGTTGCATAGAAATGTAATCAAAGACGCTGTTTTCACAGGAGAATGGCAAACAAATTTGTCATTCCCTGTGTTCCTGTATTCTGCTTTATTTCAGTAGATTTGCACCGTGCATTACAGCACGTTTTGTCCTCCAGTGCTTAAGTGATGTATGGTATTTTTGAACTTAAGAATTAAAGGTTCATTCTCAAAATATGTGCTCTGCAAAACCTTGCTTTTTGAAAGGAAGCACTCATTCTTTATAAACACAAACAAACAAACAAGAACAACAAAAAATACATGGCATTATCTGTGATTGTCAGAAGGATGGTACTCATGATCTTTATCTATGAAAGCTTGAATTTATTTAACATTGCTTTCAGAATCAATGGCTGTTTTCAACAACCACAATGTTACATCGATACACAAGGTTACTTTGAAAAGAGTCATACATACCTAGATTGGGCCAATATAGTGTAATCAATTAACCTTTGGTCTTTGTACTATGGTGGGAAACCAGAGACCTGGAGTAAACCCACACAGACCCTGGGAGGACCAAGGATGCTGCCACAGTCCACAGCAGTGTTACAATACATCCTTATTTTCTAATCTTCAAAGATACATTTAAAACGGAGCTAATCCATGACTGCAAAACCTCCCTGTTTCCACCCAGCACTACCTTATTTATCTGCATCTCCAATGAATGGCAGCATATCTATAAAGGTATAAAAAACAGCCAAATCCAACTTCTCCTGTAATAGCATCAGCACAGACCCGCTGTTCAAAACCTGTCAAATATCGTTCTTCTAAACCCCAGAAAGCACTGGAGCCAAGCAGGCGTCATGTACTCTATTTATGGGTTATAGGTCACCACAATACAAGTCAAAGTTCCGTTCCCCACTGTCACGTACAATCATCACTTAATTGAACATTTAGCAATCAGACTTTGGATCCATAATTAGCTGACGCAAGAGCAGTAATTGCACGTAAGCCAGGCAGCTGCGTGGCAGTAAATCAGAACATGTTTGAGCTCAGCTATAGAAAAGGCCCACTAGATCATCAGTGCTCTAATTAAAACGCTGCACAGGAAATAGGATCATTAGGCAACATTCTTGTAGGATTTTACTTTTTGGTTTTGAACAACTGCAAGGGGAATTTGGCAGGATAGGATACGTGGTGAATAAACATTGAGTTTATACACAATAGTATTATTTAAAAAATGTACAGGGCCATGAAAAAGTATTTATACCACCATACCCATCTCCTTTCAAGATCTCTTGATTTAGCACATTTAGTTTCATACTAAATGGTTTCACTACTCAAATTAAAATGTAAAACTTTGTTTCAAGTCCCTCTGGATACAGGCATGCACCAAAAGCTGTAAATGTAAGCATATTATAGAAAAGAGAACACGAAGAAGCACAGCACCTTAATAGCATTTATACACCATTGTTAAAGTATGTATTTATGTAGAGATTTTCCAATAGTGCATTGTCTGAAAGCAGCTTAACAACCATCAAGGACCTAAATGAGCAAACCTAGGGTGACAGTGATAACAAAAAACAGCATGCAGTGTTTTGTAAATGTGATGTGATGTGTAAGATTTAAATAATTAGTTGGGCCACTACTAGCCTGGATACCAGATGAGTTACAGTTGGGCATCGAGGCATATCGGTTCTGTTTGGTGTGCTGTGGCACATTTGATCACAGATGATGCAGCTGGGTCTGTAGATCATGCACACTTGTAGGTTGCCAAAGCTGGCATCCCAGCTAGTGTCATAAATACTTGATTGCTGATAATTCTGGCTAGTCAGACCAAGAAAGTTTTGCAAGAGATCTGGAAAAAAAAATTCTTGGTTTTGGGTGAGTATTATTCTACTAGAAAGCTGTTAGTGTCCCTCATATAACTACTAGGAGTGACCAACTGTCATATACGATGGCACCTCAGATCATCACACTAGCAGTTAAGTCAGTTTGTTGCTTCAAAGTCAACTCAAGATTGAAGCAATCACCATGAGCTCTTTATACTCGAACCTGAGTCACTGTTGTGAGATTGCAATTATTTTTTTCAATATGTCAATTATCTCACTCACATGTACCTACATCTCCTCCATAACCAGTGTGATTTGTGATTTTACTGAGATTTGAGTTGAGTGTATGACACTCATCTTATGCCTGACCAGCAATAATCAAGCAGTTTATGTGTGTTATTTAATTAAACCCTTACAATCAATTCAATTTTGTTTATTAATTAAATGCATAACTAAAGGGACAACTACTTATTTTGCCATCATTTTTTTCAGGTTATTTAGTTTTAACAGATACACGCAGCTCAGATTATTCTCCAATGTGATCAGACACAGAAAAATGTCATTCCAATCAATGAAAAACACAACCACTGTCACACCAAATAAATATATCAATAATATGTCTTATTGGTATTCATTTGCTGGGCTAGTATTAATTAATTAACTGCATCCCACACCACCGGTAGCTGATTTAAATGTATAGTTTGCAGTAGTTGCATACTTGGATTACACAAGTAGTGTTTAATGGTCTTTTTAGCAGCTGTTTGTAAAATGAAGACCATTCATTTCAGAGCTAATGTAGAAATGAAAAACGATAATCACATTATAAGCAGATACTCAGATTTTTGTTGATGAGGCAGTGTGAAGAACGTGGACTGGAGTCTGAGTCTAAGACATAAAAAGGCGCAACAACTTATACATACAGTTGAAGTAGGACAATTTGTTTCCCATCAAACGTTTGGTTAATAAATGTTGAAAAACATGTTTCTTTTTTTTAACATCGCTGTAAACAGAACCTTTTTTGGTATTTCTAGTGTGGTTAAAGGAACACGGGTGACAATGACATGCTGGGCTTTTAGTATTGTCAGGTACTCACTTCCTCTTTCTGAATCATCTCAGACAAAATAATGGGCTTTTACCACAATCAGCAATTCCCATCCCCTGCCCTCGGCACACATGCAACATTTGGAACATGGCATTATCTATAATTGTAGTTTCCATTAGAATTTAGCAGGTGAATGTCCAGTGTCTGGCATTAGGCTTTTCAGTGCAGCAAATAATTATGAACACTGTCACCAGTCTATTAACACACACTCATCATTGCTATGCATCATGCGATACTCACAATTTCCTGGGTCAGATCGTTGATATTGGTCAATATTGCTTGAAGCCAATCTGTGCTTTCTGCTGCAGTGCAAAACTGAAGGACATTGGTGCAGACTCCATCTAAGGCAAACACTTCAAAACTGTTTGACCTGATTGGATGAGCAAGAGGAAGAGGGAGAGAGAGAGAGAGAGAGAGAGAGAGAGAGAGAGGGAGGGAGGGAGGGGAGAAGAAGGTGAAAAAGAAGAATTAATGTGTAATTGAGTATCTACAATAACGAGAAAAAAAACTGTAAACTCTGAAGAGCTCTGAACTGTTGTACTCTGAAGAGCCAGTTCTTCAAGCGCTGAACTGAATTAGCATAAGCAGCATATATGTCATATAAATGAGTGGATTCCATGGTAAATTATTTTAAGGGCATTGTCTCTAATTTTATTAATATATAGACAGGTAACATGATTGAACACATGTATGGTTATGTTTAATGCATGTATAATTAACCAATAATTAGCCGAATACAGAGCAATTGGATGGATAACATGTTCTCAAGTGACTGTTCATGAGTTTTTGCAAAAACAACACAGTCATTAGACATGCTCAAGAAATTACATTTCTGTTCACTTACCACAACTGTTGATACTTTATTATTTAGTCTAAAATCTTTAAAGACTAATCTATTGGAACCTATATGTTGTCTTGAGAAGACAAACATGATACAATGGACTCGTCATCAATTGTATCTAATGGGAAGCTTTTGACATTTCATTTCAGTGCGTGGTTGGGACATGGCAGACACAAATTACCTTTTTGATCTGATGGACTGATTATTGAACAGAATGTGAACTGGAGTGGCAAAACGTATCTGTACGATGTTTATCTAATATATATCTAGAAGATAAAACAAAGCAACAATTGTCTGATATTTGTCTTTAGTAATTAGCAATTACATATACATGTAATTGTATTACTGGCTAATTAAGAGGCAATTATACAAAATGTCATCGTGGGCCATTTGCCAGGTAAATAGCAATTATAAAAAATGCAAATAAATACTTCCAGGTGTCACTCATAAGACTTGGCCAATTCAGAAAGACAATTTGTGCATGACTAGAGTTCTCAAATGCTGTTGCCCACACAGAAATCTGAAACAAAAATGTTAAGAGATCACAGCAAATTACTGTCATGGTGACACTTTCTTTGCAATACAGCTGTTAAGAGTGCCATCAGTTCAATTAAATCAGGGCATGATCACAGTACAACTATTCCCTGCTTGGTCTGGTTACTGACAGAAATTGCCTGAAGAATGTAATGTTCTGCTTGAACTGGCAGCAGACTGCAGTGAAGTCTTCTGAAATCAAGAAACTGTCTGCATGAGTGACAGAACACAATAAAGAATCCATTAGTCAGGGATAGGGCATTTTATTAGGCTTTGGCATGCATTGTGAAAGAGCTTTAACAGAGAGATGAACCACCGAACGAATGGAAACACATGGGATGAGGAAGAGCACGAGAAAGCATATGAATTCAGGTCTAAAAAGGGTAAGGTGAACTCAAGACTCTCTAGGGTGCCTCAGAAGGGCATTTTGAAATGATAAAATCAATGAAACTCTTTTTTTCTGGGGATATGACACTGTTTGTGATGGCAGTAAGGGGCAGAATCTCCCAAAAAAAAAAAACGAATACATTTTATATGTAGTTTCTCAAATGGAAAATAATCCAAAACTAATAGTGATTTTAACCTAAGAATCAAATGTCTATTCGAGTTTAATTCACAAGCAGTAAGTGTAGGAGGAACAGAGGAAGATCAATTAAAAAGTATTCAGCAAAAGTGTGTAAACCTCTGGTCAAATTATGTTTCGCAAATGTAAAGATGTTAACAAATTCAGCAGGAATTTCTGAATTGAATCCATAATTACTGTAAATATGTTGAGCATTTCATAATGGATATTGGTTGGAAGCCTAAATGAAAACATGAATCACAAATTTGGTGTATTTAAATGTCTGGGCATCTTGGTAGCCAATGTTTAGTCACAACCTCTTAAATTACATTGCATTGCATACATTTCTTGTAACAGCGAACAGTAGTTAAAGTATTTGTTTCATTGAACCACAGCATTTGATTTCAGAGTGCTTCAGGCTTGCAGCCAGGCTTGCTTTTTGATGTTTGTAATGAGATTGAACATTTTCCTTATAACTTGGTTTGGGTAAGCAGTGCGGCACAGTAGACCCTACTATGAGACAAGCCACACCTTCCTACAGGTTCTTACATGATATACATGCTTTGCATCCCTAACCAGCCTACATTTACCAGTATCAGTTTACTTGGTCTTCAAGTTCTTGTGTTGATTGTTGTATTAAAGCAGTTCTAATGCAGTAAAGTGTAGTAGCAGTGTAATTTTTTAACTATGGAAAGCTGTATTAAACACAAAGGTTAATTACTGACACATGAGCCACAAGCAGAGTAAGGAGGCCTATGTCTCTGCAATACAGCAAAGCAGAAAAATTCCATAAATGTGTGTGTGTGTGTGTGTGTGTGTGTGTGTGTGTGTGTGATGGAGAATATATAGTACTATCAACTTAAATGCTGATATTAAATAATATCAGTCAATGAATGGTAAACACTACAGTATCTTGGCTATTTAGGCAGTACAGGTACACTACAGTATCCCATATGGCATCGCTAAATATGGTATAAAATATGTTGCTTACGATGTATGGTATATAATACGGTAATAATGTTGCATATTGTGCAATTTCACAGAAAGTATACTGAACATTAAGCAAGGCATACCTGTAGTTTACTGGGAAGGGTTTACGTGTAAACACATCCCAGATCCAAATCCTGAGTAGACTAACACATCCATTTTGTAGTAATTACCTAATAAATTTCCCTGGTAATTATCAGGATGGCTTATTTGTAAACGAAAGTTAATGCATTAGTTAGTAAGGCACAGATACACTCGTGGCATGTGGATTACGCTTTACCTTTCATTTAATTTAATTAAGTTAAGACAATAAAAGTAAATCAGAGAAGAATAAGCTGTTGACCATTTATAATACGTATGGCATTCTTTGTGAAATGTACAGTACTGTGCAAAAGAGTAGTTATTCTATAATCTCCATTGTTATGTGGGGGTCCTGACAGTAAGAAAAACATACTAACAAACTATGTAAAGAAACAATAAACTATAGTCTGTAACTGTAGAACTACAAAGTGCAATTAATCAGGATAAGAAGTATATATATATATATTTCCTAAGACATTTGCACAGAACTATATAGCCCTATAGTGCAGTAGTAGTTAGTTAGTGAGTAAATATCTCACCAGAAAGTGAAAAGTAGAAAATAGGCACAGAAAAAGAAAGTGTTTGAGTGTTTAAAACCAAATCTATTATATGTGGTATGTGGCACATTGTGTGTTACTACTCATTAATGACAAAAGTCTAAATGGAGGAAATTGTGAAATGATGCAATACCAGGACATTTCCATTAACAGAGTAATATATTAATTTCTAGTGTTTAGCTGAGCTGATGCAATAGAATATATACAGATTAACTAAAGCTTGTGAACTGGAAGTAAATTCTGTAGGAAAATAGATTTCCATGAACATGATGTCACAATTGGACACCGTTGTCAGATGTGCACTACTGACCCACCCTCCATGACTTGTGAACCTCTGGAGACCCTATGAAACGAGAAGCCCCTGGCAAGGTGAACACAGAGAATGAAGATCAGGGATGGGACAAAGAAAGGGTGCGATTCCCCCTTGCTTCAAGTCACAGTTTCTTGAACTGCCAGATCCCCGGTTTGTGTCCCACCTATTCTCTTTGTTTTCCAGTTCTCTCCCATATTTCAAACATGTGTACATACAGTGTAGTAGTAGTGTGTGTGTGTGTGCATGCGTGCATGTGCATTTTTGTTCTATGATGGACGCCCTTCTACTGTTGCTTCCTGTAATGCAACCTGTGCTCCCTGTGTTGAGAGATTGAAAACAAGGAAAACAAGGCATTGCTGCCTACAGAGACTATTTTGCATTATTTTGTTTTAGGTTTTTAAATGCATGCCTATTTCATGCATATTTCACTGGTTCACTGTTTTATCCTAAAAAAATATACTGAGAAATACTTATATATGATCATTATACTATTGCTAAAACCAAAAAAAAACAACAGCAGGCCTATATCTAATGTAATCACACATTACTGTATAAAGCATTATAAAGCACTATGTCACTAAAAATAGTCATCTCAAATTGATTTCATGAACATCGCAAATACATCAAACATCTTGTGGAATATACTTCTTACTATACTGGGAGCAAAGTAAGAAACTACCCAGAGTTATTATACTGTTCGTAATAGATAACACAGAAAGGTTTCTGTCAGTATATACAGGTATGCATTATATCTAACATCCATTCTATGAAATGATGCAGAATGTGTCTCGTCTCTGATGTTTTCCATTTGATCAAGATCATGTATTTTTTAATAGATTTTTGATACTTTACATACTTTTACATACTGTACCTTTGATGTTCAGGCGATCCGACATTCTCTGACTACACATTATGCTGAGAATATATGTATCATTATAAGCTTTCATTGCTAGTTGGTTGTTTACACTAAAGGTAACAGCACTGTATATCACATTTGTGAATTCACAAGTTATTTTACTTTCAAGTCAACTACTTGGTCGCATTATGCATTTACAACTCTGAATGCCTGAAGCAAAGGGAATACTAAATGATTATTCTCAGAGAGTGTAATGTTTAATCAAATTACATATTGCTAAAAATAATGCACTGTAATTCCATTCAGGGGCAGGATTCCCAACTATGAGTGACTGGGACATTATTCTTCTTGACATTATGGTCTGTTACTTTAATGCAAGTATATTATAGAGATCATTTTCTGACAGAAACAGTATATATGTCCATGCAATACGAAGAAAGTCTATTAAAGCTAGAGTTCCTTGTTGTGCCACACCGTTTCCTTCTATTGTTAATCTGCAACACTGACCTTTATAGACACTGCGTCCTGCTACGTGGATACTGGACCCAACACTCTCTCACTTAAAGACAAAAATGTTTGCTGTTTCATACGTTGCAGTTCAAATTGCATCATAATTATATATTACTGTACCTTAATTTATCGCTTCCAGCTTTGTGTCTAGACACTCGAGCCATGGACAAGGAGACAGAGAAGGCATCCAACCAGCGCTTCTCATACTTTGGTTCGTTAGATGAGGGTGAGGAGGGAGACGACGGGGCCTAGACAGAATAAATGAGAGTGAGAACTGGAAAGAGCGACACAGGGTGAGTCAGGGGCAGAGGAAGTCAGTGAGGGAGGAGCATCTCATCTTAGTAGCTCTCTTCACTGCACTTTGATCAATAAGCGACAACTGGGTCACACGCTTCAGTAGTATCTTGGTATTATGAATCTGCCATTAGGCAGTAACCTTCCCTTATTGCTGTACTACCATCCTACAGAATCTACTAAAGATAAACCCCAGGGATATGGTATAAAAAGCATTCTCATGACATTCACATTTGGGCACTAAGGCTTTGATAGTGTGCAGTCACAACCTTCCGATTAGTAGCCCGGAGTCTTAACTTCTAATCCAGAAACTGTTCCAATGGCTGTAAAACTTCAAAGCCAGACTTACTTTTGAGCTGAGCAGTTTAAGTTTAAGGGCCTTGCCCAAGAGTCCAGTCCAACAACTTGGTGGAGAATTTAAACCACAACCAGTATTTCCATTCACTCATTTCTGAACAGCCATCCTAAGGTTAATTTACTACTGTCTACTATCAAAATATGATACTGAACTGACACTTTCACACTGTAGAATTCAGCACTTTAAAATAGCTTTTACAGAGTGACGTGCAGGTAAAGTGAGCAGTTGAGGGTCAAGTGCTTTGCAAATGGACCCAATACTGACAGCTTACTGGAGTTTTGAAATCATAGACTATATTATATTGCAGCTTCATCATCATTTACATTATGCTTTTTCTTTCTATTTTAATGTAAACATATTTTAGGTAAACATAACATGGGTTATTGTACTAAAGCAGTTAAACAATAACAAAACCCACTTACTACTGGTACTCTCTACTGTACTGCTAATACAATGGGACGACTGTAATCCAAAGTAATCAATTTTATATTAAACATCTTAATTATAATAGGTTTCTATGGGAAGAAAAAAATCTTTCACTTTCATACTTACTTGCTTACTTTCCTTTTGAATCAAATGTTTGCCATTTCAGCAGGAGAGAGTACTTATGACCAATAATAAGTGAAAGAAGTTTGGTGATCCTAGATCATTGCTGTAGTACATCAAGTCATATTAAGCTTTATTCACATTAAGCGTTTTAGACTCTTGCAGCTAATGTAGTGTTTGTGCTCAGAAATCTCAGTCAGCTGAACACTGCTGAAGCTTAATATCATGCTGATGCCTTAGATGTTTTGCCATGTTGCCACAACAGATCCACTTTCCACAAATATTCCATTTCCTCTCAAAGTGGAGCCAAACTTTTAATCTCCTGCTAATGCGCTAGCGGGGCATATCAAAACAAAATTATATGCTGACATTTATAGCTCTGTAAATTACTGTTCGAAACACACAGTTAGTTTTTGCTCTAGGTAATATAAACTATACTGCTCAAAAAAATGAAAATGATACATCTAATTTTTAGATTCTCAAAATTTTACTTACTCCAGATGACCGGAAAGAACCACTGGATATTTTTATTGATGTTTTTTTTTTTCATTTAAATTGTAATTATTGCTGTTTTATTTAGCTTAGTTTACAGAGTATTATCAATGCTGATTTACTGCATTTGACCACATGCTGCACATCTCCTTATTACTTATCAGTATTGCTAATTGCTCAAATGCCCAAACAGACTTTAATTTTTAAGAACAAACATATGACGCTAGGATTTTAACTCACTACTTAAAAAGTAACATATCTAAAGTAAAGTGAAATTAACCAAATTTGGTTGAAGGCCTCACTCAATGGCCAAAAAGTAGCAGCTTGGTGGAGCCAGATCTGTACAGACTCCCAGTGTTAATATGTTGACTCAAAAGGTAGTCCACAAACTACAGTATATAGATTATACCTTCCTAAGTCAAATATAGAAGTTAGGTTGCAGAATTCTATTAAAATTTCAAAATATTGCTACTCTGTAAAGCCCTGACTGTTCTAAACTCCCATTTACAGTGTTCTAATCTAGGACTGCGAATGTTAATGAGATTTAATTATTCATTTTTCAGTTGACTGAGAAAGTTAGCTACTCTAGGGTACAAATGACATTAGATTAGATTTTACCAGTAATGAAGTCCAGACTGAAGTAATCTAATATTGTGGCTAAATTAATCATTAGGTGTACAACAGGGATGAACAAAAGGGGTGCATTTTGGTGATTTCACTTCAGTATCACTGTAAGTTAAATCACATCAGATGGTTAATCTTATGAGATGTGTATGAGAAGTCTGTGACTGGTATGTAATGTAGTGGCATAAATGCTGCTCTACCACATTCCTACTTTTGTTATTACATTCAATCACTGATTAGCACAAATCAACATTGAAATAAACATTAAATGCTATCATCACATTCCAGTTCAGTCCTCATCTTGTCCAGGTTTTTCAATTATCAATTTCTCTAGCTAAAATACCAGCCTACCTAATTAGTCAGGTATGCCTAATTAGCCAGAGGGTATATCAGAAATACACATACGCAATCCAGACATTCCAACTATTGAATGTGTGGGTCAGTGGCAGCAGCAGTTGGGTGTTTTGTTGTATTGAACAATTCTTAATGTAAATGCAGAACATTTAAGAGTCTGACAGAAATGTTTCCCCATAGATTTCCATCCACAATTAGCTGTGTTTTTTTCTGGCGAGGCATTTTAGACTGTTTTGTTAATGCATCATTTCAGCGATCATGTATTTTAGAAAGACACCTATAGCTGTCTCAGTTCCACGAGTCAGTCAGTGCTTCTATCATGATGAGTGAGTTTTTTTAACATTTCAGATTGAAGATCCTGAGATGAACATAGAGGAAATGAGTGGTATGATTGTCATGATGGACAACATGCCATGTTTGTTTGTTTATTTGGCTTCTTTAACGTTGCTATCGGCATCATTGACTATCTCAGCGACAACGCTATATCAACATACAAGTTAATCTCAAGACTAGTCATATTTACACAGTCATACACAGAAAGGACCCAGGCCACCAAAATACCATGTTCAATAGTAGATGAAACGGTCTGGGTCCTTCTTCTGTGGAGTCTGCCAGTCATGCCTGTGTCCACGTGGGTTTACTCTGGGTACTCCAGTTTCCTCACACTATCCAAAGACATGTGTTAGGCTAGCTAAACTAAACTACTCTAAAGTGCCCCTAGTGCATGAGTCCCTAGTGGGGTTGTTCCTTCCTTATGCCTATTGCCACCAGCTATGCACTGTCTCTCCTACAACACTGTCCTCGATCAGATACAACAATGAATTAATATGAATTATAAAATAATAAGCAAATATACCCAGCTGCCTATTAGACAATTAACTCAGGTGAATATCCAATGTATCAAATGTACATCAACTCTAATGTGGAAGATGGCCGTATTAAGTGAGGTCAAAGCACACCACAAATAATGTGATTGATACCAAAAACAACTTCTTAACAATGCCGAATTTATTTTGTTACTTAACAGGCATTGAATGAAGTGAAATCTTGTACTTACAATTAAATCAAAACCGTTGCCATTGCCAATTAAGTCCATGTCTCAGGCACTTTCTCAAGCAAGATACACTGTTTATGCACACAAAAGCTGGCTAATTAAGCTGGATGTTACTTTCATGTTGAGTTCTGCCAGTGAGAGTCCGAGATGACAAGGAATAAAATATTGTCTGCATGTCAAGATAGATTACAGTGCCTGAAATCCTGCTTTCCAGCTAGGACCAAATGCCAGAACCAATGACACTGTTGTCCTTCATATCAGTCTGGCTGCCATACTGCTAGATATTTTCGAGGCAACGAGAGATGCAACACTAATTATTGGAAGGCATGTAAATGAATCAGTGCTCATCCCTGGGTGCTGTGAATGCAAAACACTGTCAATCAACCCAATGTCAGAGGAGCATAGAGGGAATGACAAGCTCTGCGAATTCTAATCACCTTCAGGGAAAGAAACAGCCACAGTAATGCAGGGTTTCAAAAGCCTCACTTAGTGAACATGAGCAAGCGCACATTGTTGACTCAGCAACTAGACAAACATGGAGGATACAATCAAGCCCCAGAGACATAAAAGTAGAGAAAATAAAAGAGCCAAAGCATGAATGTGTCAATTGAAGAAATACTTTTTGCCTATTTACTCATCATGTCAGTTAACTGGATACAATTGTGTTAATAATGAAGTAGCCTAACTGCTTAGCATCTGTCTTCCAGGAAAACAGAAACAAGCACACATCCCCTTTATTCTTCTTTCATTCTTCTTTTCCTGTCATGCAGAGCACATTTTATCCAGGACTTCATTAATACACACTCCCTCCTGCTCTCAGTGGATGCCGCATCTTTAAAAGAGACAGCTGATGACTGAGCTGATTAATACAAACTCACAACATGCTCAGTCACGTGTTGTTATTTATATGGATGAATCCTAAAGCCTTGCTGATAAACAGCATCAGGGCATTGTTTCACTTTCTAATGGGAACTGGCATAATGGTTTCCATAACACATTTTCCCTCAGGATATAATGATTGCATTGACTTCCAAGGGTCCACTCTGTTTTGATGCAGCTACAAAGCCAGGACATACAGTGTGTAATCAATTGAACTACAGACGAATTGTATTTTAATGAAACAGTTCTGTCTACAAAATCATGAATGCTACATTAGATAGAGCCATTATACCATATTAACCGGAGCTTATTCTGCCCTGAAAACAACCTAAATTCTTCACAACATGGATTTAACAATGTGATGGAAACTTTCCTTGAGGCTGCAAATCTCAGTCATCATGCAAATCTCATTTTGCTACACTCCAAAGATGCTTTATTAGTGTAAGATCCTGTGACTGGGAAAGTAGTTGAAGTACGCTGAACAGAGTGTCATTGAACTCATTAGAAAACTGCTGGCCAGAAATGAGTGTACATGGTCAGCAATTATACTCTGACAAAACTGTGACATTCAAACAATGTTCATCTGATAATTGGGGGCACAGTCTGTGCTGAAAAACGCAATCTACAAATGTTGGGCCATGTTGTCAGGATGCGTTTAAACAAAATTCTGATCCCATCTCATGTATATTGCAGTGGAAATTCGCTAGATCATGCAACATTGTCTTGTTTTCAGACCCACATTCCAGTTCTCATCTGACCTAAGTAGAACCTGATGTGATGTGTTCAACTTTTGTAGCCTCAAGGTTTAATGTGTGGTACCTTCAGAGACTTTTATTTTTTTTAATCAACATTGGAAAGAGTCCGTAATTATGGTACTTTAGCCCTCTCGTCATCTTAATCAAGTCTAGCCATTATTCTCTGACCCCTCTCATCAACAAGACATTTCCTCCCACATAAGTGCAATGGGGTGACTTTCACATCATACTGTCTGAAAATCCTAAGAGATAAGCAGAATTCAAACCATTTTTTGCACCAACAACCATGCTGTAGACAAAGATCACATTTTCTGTCAGGTTTGAAGTGAACAGTAAATAGAGCTCCTGAGGCATGTCTGCATAATTGAATGCATTGTAGGGCTTCCAGATGATTGAGTTATGTGATTGAGCAGGTGTACAGCTGTTTTGTAAGAATGTTGTCGTGAATGCATAACCAAATCACAGCCAGGAAAATGACTGAGGTAATTTAGAGTTTGATATCACCCCATATTGTGAACCTTGCACAAGCATTACAAATCATTAGAACACCAAATCAGTGAGGGAAAACAATAGAAAGCTATAAGGCTGCAAAGGCTTTCTTGACTGTATACATGGCATGTTGACCTTGACACAGCACTTTCTATTTGATTACAATCTGACTAATGGGCTATGTCACCTACCTGTCCAGCTCAAGTGGGACACAACAAACATTTTTTTATGTCAAGCAGGTGACTTGTCTAACTCTATTTACTAGATGGATTTAAAATTGACTCAGATAAGCACTAGAATTTGCATCTATCATGTGAATGTGACGCAGTGCTCTGATTAAGTCTATTTCTGATTATAACACGCCTGCATTTATGCAAGAAAATACAAAAATAAAATTAAAAAATAAATAAATAAATAAATAAAAAAAGCAAACAGATACTAACAGATAACTGATACTCAAAGAATCCTGTTTACATCTGTTACTTGCATGTTTTGGATCTCAGATCCATCTGGAATCTATGCTAATATGAACCACATGCATTTACACTTGTCATGGGTTTTAGTAGACATAATGCAATTCTCTATGCAAATGTTCAGTGCTATGCTGTATTGAACATTAAAAGCAAATTAGACAATAACACATCAGTAACACATCATTATTTCTACAGCACATTTTTGGATTTCTTACAATTTAGCTTAAGTTATTGGCCCAACAGTAGCGTCTTGGCAGAGACAGCATTTTGAGCTCACAACATACCATCTTTGTGTCTGAGTTATTAACGAGTTGATTTCTTATACAAAATATTACACATTGAGGATTCTTCTTATTTCCGGAAGGGTTCCATGCCACACTGAACACTGCAGCTCTAGACTGTATTCCTCTAAGGTACTGAATGCGTGCTACTTCTTCACCTCAGCATGCCAATAAAAACCCATTCACACCTCTCAACACTGGGTAAGATATTTGAGATTTATGTAATGCATGACAAACAATAGGACACACAATTTCACTACCACACACCACATGACAATGTTTCATGGTTATAAACAGTGCACACATCCAAATGCCAAAGGTCATAATTTTAACTTGCTTCATTTACAACCTGTCATACTGCCACCTTTCTACTGATGTGAATGAGATAATTAGCATAACAATACCATAGTACATTGTGATCTGGTATAATACTGACTTCCAGGCAGAACACTTGGAAAACTGTTATAGGACTGACTCAATGGCACAGCAGTTGGGATGATTGGTATAACATTAAGTCAATGGAACAGCATTATGGGAAACCGCTAAAAGATGTACAGTGCTTTGGGGAACTTTAATAGGTCTGATTGGCACTGTACTTGGTGAAACTGATATGGGGATGACTATAGGTACAGTATTTTTGAAAACTAGTACATGACTGATTCATTGGCACAGCTCTTGGCGAACCTTATATAGAACTCACTGACATGTACAGCACAGTTAAATTGGTATAAAACTGACTGACTGGCAGAGCAATTTGGGAAACTGGTATACGATTGACTCAATTGCTCAGCACTTTAGGAAACTGGTATAGGACTGCCTGATACAACAGTTTGGGGAGCTGGTATAGGATTTAGTGACTGCACAACACTTTGGAAAACTGTAATATGACTGGCTGACTGCAGATTGGTCGCCTTATCAAGATCTTGCCATCTCCCAGTTCATCCAGCACACCTTTGGAGAATGCAAGAAATCTTGGCGTTATCTTCGAAAACCAGCTGAGCTTCTCTGCTAACATTTTCATACTGACCCTATCTTCCACGTAAGTTCAAAGGAAGACAATCATCAAGACTCTTCTCCATCCTGTCTGAATGGCTGAGTCTCTTGCCTTCTTCAAGTGGCGAATAAAAGCTCACCTGTTCACTCAGCACTTAAATGAAGACTGAAAAGGCTAAAAAAAAAACTTTTTTTAAACAGACCTTTTGTTTGTGTGTTTGTTGGTTTTAACTACATCAGATCCTAGCTGGCTCTGGTTGGATTGTGTTCTTAGGCATTTTCTTATTTGTACTAACATGAGATTTGGTTTACAAGGAGGAATGCAAAGCACTTTTTTAAGTCGCTTTAAGTGGAAAATTGTTGCTTGAGTGACGTAATTGCACATAATTTTGGTAAACTGTTATAGGACTGTCTAGCAAAACACTTTGAAAAAAATGCTATTGGATTGAGTCATTGGCACACCACTTTGGGAAATAGAACTGACTGTTACAGTTGAAAAACCAGTAAAGGATTGGCTGACTGATACCAAACTTTGGGGAAACTAAAATAGGTTTGGCTGACTGGCACAACATTTTGAAAAACTGGTATAGAATTGACTTGTACAGTGCTTTCAGACACAAATATAATCAGAGATGCACTTACTGTGTTGCTCAAGTTCCCATTTAAATGTAAACCACTGTCAAAGAGTGGTGAAGATGCCCTGCTACTCTGATCACTGGATGGTCCCGGAGAGCCTGAAAAATCACACATGATTAGCGATTCTACATATACACTACATGACCAAATATATGTTTTTACCACTTGGAATTTTTGAGTTTGGCAGTTTCAGCACACCCACACCCATGGCTATGAAATCCAAGCAAACATTTTAAACATCACAGGATTCCACCTCTACAACAAGTCAGCTTGTCAACTAATACCTTGCTACAGCTGCTCTAGTGAACGGTGAGGCCTGATATTATAAAATGCAATTGTATTTAAACAACAATTTCTTAGCAATGGAGCATTAGCCCACAAAGCTGATCTGGAGCATTTACAAGAATTGAGTTGTGAAATCAAGGCCTCAGAGGTAACATTCACTACCTCTTTTTACATAACATAACAGCACAATGATTATTTGTAGGGAGCATCATAGATTGTGTTGCCATGGTCAAGCAACCACCAAGGTAATAAAAAAGCTTGCCAAGTGCACTCCCAAACATTAGCTTAGATCAGTGTGAAACAACTCAATAAAAAATAGCCCAAGTTTTGAAAAAAGAAGTTTACTGAGCATATATAAATTAGATGTCAGGTGCCTATATACTTTTGACTGTGAGTTTACAACGGGGGCAAAAGGTCTGACCACTAGTGGAATAGTTTTACTTTGCATTTTTCTTAGATGTATTGTAATGGTTTTCATTACTAATATAATGACCTAAAGCATTCCTCAAAGCTATGTAACAAAAACATGAAAACTCCACAATCACCTTACTTACACTTTCTTGAGCCAAGCATTCAGTTCCATAACAAGATGCTTTTTAGAATCTATCTGGGCTAACATGAATCAGATTCTGCCCTTAAAACTGTGGAGTGCACTAGTGCAATAGGGGAACATACCAAATACTGATTCTGCAATTCATGCAAAGAACTCAAATTGCTTTGCTGGTTCAGATTGTTAATCATTCTGAACAAATGCAGGACCATTTTTCCTCTGCCATAATGTCAACCCCAAAGAAAACTATTTAGCATTTGAGAATTTTAATAGCACTGAATAATCACAGAAGAGATGTCAATAGTCTCCAGGGGAAGAAAAGAAATGAAATTCAGTCCCAGCACTACATTTCTTGCTAAGGTCTTGGCTCTGTATTCGCTTAAACTTTGTTGGAACCCCCCGTAGAGCTTGTGAATGGTTGTGAAGGTACGCAGTGAAAGCTTACCTAATGGGAGCTTTAAAAAGGCTGGTGCCTCCCTGAGGTACCTCACAGTGATTGTAACTTCATCTCCAGCAGTTCTCAAGAGATGAACCTGACCAGGAAACAAAAGAGGGTGAGAAAGAGACAGAACTGTGATAGATGGATATTGAGAGGGATCTCTTAACATTTCACGACAGTGAGCATGATTAAAAGATAAATTATTTTCTTTAAGGAATTCTTAAAGTTTATAATAAGACTTGCTGCGGGATTTAAGATAACTCCCATGAATAATTACAGAGCTCTTTACCCTCAGCAAAGCTTTCATGTGGTTGGAAAGGCTAGCCAAGTGCTGTTCAAACAAGTAATTATTCTTACAATCGGTGGTAGGTTCAAATTGCGTCACCTATCAGGCATATGATTTTAAACCACAGTCCAAAGTCTAGAACAGACAATTCACAATAATCCCTTTCAAACGTGTAATGCTTTTTACATCATGCCAATGCATTTGGTCCAATTCATATTGCTGGTTTAGAATGAAAAGCCTAGATCATATAAGAACATAACTGATTACTGAATGTTGATCAACATTTTTAAGCATGACTGGTCTCTGTTCAGTAAAAATGCACATTAAGTCATGCTTCTGACATTTAAAGCCCATAATGACATTGCTCTGGTATGTCAGGCTTATCTCCTGCAGGCATTAGAGTCCACTATGCTTGACAGATGCAAGCTTACTTCTAATACATTCGCTTACGACTTGACGAAAGAGTATTTTGCTTGTGTAGGCAGACTTATTCAAGCACAATTTCAATTTTAAGATAAACAGAGTAATATATACAAGTACGTGCTGTGTAACGACCACATTACGCTCTGCGAAACAGCTCCCTGACTGAAATGGTTGTTTCGACATTTCACATAGTCTTTTATGCTCCTGTAATGCGAATATAAAGGGTTTTTACACAAGAAAATATATGCAAACGCTACGTAAATGCATCAGAGATACAGCTGTAATTTATCATCGAAACACATATTTTTGTTTTATTTAATCTAAAAATGCTTGATATTCAGTATTATGAACAGACCAGCCAAAAGAATCAAAGACTCAATAAGTGTTCTTAACATCCAGACAAGACAGATTTTTATTTCATATTATAATTGCTAATACTCGGCTGTTAATGTGAATGGATGTTGATCAGCGGCCGTAAGAATGAAGAATTTAATTTAGATTATTTTATCATTTTTCTACTACTAATTTTAATTTTATTAATAATTTGTTATTTATTTTAAACTAATTTTGCTATGATTTAATATACATTTAGTATTTGTTTAATTAACATC
>JAUZST010014423.1:0-10618 GCA_034779995.1 Parotocinclus haroldoi
ATTTTTTTTAATTAATTGGTGAAGCTGGAGCTTGTTTGACTAAAATGCAGTAACAGTGTTTTAAAGAGTCATTGATAACTATTACTTGGGTAAAATTTCATGATTTACTGCATTAATGAGTATTGGCAAAATTTGAAAGTATTTTGTATACTTTGGCCCCTTTTGCTGTGATTAGCTAAATATGATATTCATATAAAAGGATAATTCCGTTTTGTATGATTATTGCAGATGACTCATGTAGTACAAACAATTATGTACCCTCAGTGGTGTGGAAGAATACCTATTGCCCTCAATAATAAACAGTGACATCCTGTTACACAAAAATAATATTTTTTCTTTTTTACAATATGTAGATTCAAATTTATATAAACCAGTCTCCAGTTTGTAATTGAATTGTTTTAAGCATATTAGTAATACTTCTACTTAATTAAAGCAATTTCTTGTGTAACAAGTGTTCTAAATTAAAACATCCATGCAAAAGGTGGTAGCCAAGGTACATGGGAATAATAGAGAACCTTTCTGCAGCAGCCTTCAGTAATTGTCAGTACTATTTGATGTTTGATGCATTTAAAAGGTGAAATAGTGATGAAACGTGTGCATTTTAAGACGTCTATAGAAGATTGAACAGGGGCTCTAACTGAATTGTTCAGTGTGGAAGTAAAAAAACAGCCTGAGAAAATGCAATGATGTTTGCTTTTCTGTTACCAAATATTTGGGGGATTGGGACAACCACTGTTAAATAAGTTGTCCCTTTTTAAATCATGGCATATACAGTTACTACTAATGAAAGATAATTGCAGTGGTGTTGTCATGGGTTAATCCATTTTTGTCTTGCTGCTAATGGGAAAAGCTGTGCAGAAGATGAGCACTTCTCGTTTCAGACAATTACTGTTTTCCTCCAGGTCAGTTTTAAAACAACATCTGTCCTCGCTGAAAATATAATTGTATGGAATCTGGTGGAGCTGAAAATACAGTTTGCAGGTTTACTTACCTGCGGACATAAGAATTTTTAGCTGTGGCCCAAGAAGTACACAGTGGGGTAAATAGAGCCGACAGTGGGATCTTCTAAAGATATGCACATCTCTATTCTGCAAAGTACTGCAGCATTGTTGTTGTTAGTGAGTAGTGGATTTGCCTTTGTGAACAAAGTCTTTGTGTGTTGTCTCTCATCTGTGTTATGAACTTGGAGAAGATCAGCTTGAGCCTAAAATGTCTATAGAGACAGAGAACAGAAACAGTACCTTTGACTTGTTAAGACATCTGGATTGGAGAAAGTGTGCCAGTCCCTTTGAAAGCAACCAGATTGATCTCCAAAGCCCAACATTGTTTTTCTCTTTCTTCCAGTTTCTCAATGTGACTGTCCTTCCAATCATCTCTGACTGTGGTTTGATGAACACTGTAGATGTGAGAAATAAAAGATAATGAGATCTGACAAGAGCTCTGAACAAAGTCTGAGATTTCATTCATTTTTTTTGTTATTGGTCCCATTGTGGGCAAAAAGCCAGCATGTCCCTTTGTTAAATAAACAGTGATGTACAAAACTTGTGCACGTTTGATGTTTTGGCAGAGTTTTCTTTCACTGGTGTGAATTTTCAAAATTTTCCATTTTGATGCACTAAAAATCTTTTGAAACACTGACTTGTTCCTGACCTTCCATATTTGAAAATAGAAATGCCTGAGTGCATTCCCATTCAGTTAAAAATATCATCCACAATGGTCAATAATCAGTTGCGTGAAATGCAGCAGCTTTGAAGAGTGACAGATAATTGCGTTGTCTGAAAGGCCAGTAAAACTATTCCAGAACAGTCTGGTGTTTTGCATTTAAAAACCGTTTTGTTTTTTGTTTTTTTGCTTAATTGAAAGCTACAATGCATAATAAACAAAGTGAGCCGCTTCTTTTACTTGCACGCAATAGAGATGTTTTCATCATAGTATCAAGGGGTTTACAAATTCTTTGAAGCTGAAATTACAGTATGCCAAATGAAAAATAACAGTCTCACTTCTAATCTGTTAGAGTCCACAGTCTTCATTCTCCAGGCAAGATTTGCTGTTGAGGAAGACATCGGAGAACTTATGGTCCCAGTGCACAGGACAGGAGACACCAGTGAGGAACTAATGGTTCTCTGTTATACGTTGCAAGGTACACTTTGGCTCTGTCTGCTAAACTATATAGTCAGAGAGAACAAATTGTTTTTTGTTCAAGTCAACACAATCCACATTTATCAGTAATTAATTGGGAAATTTGCTTTTTTTATATTAAATGTATTTATACAGTTAAAGAAAGTACTGCTTATCTGTTTTGTTATGCACATGCAGTAGCATTTGAAAGTTTGGTACTTATCCTGGTCAGGGCTAGGACAAGGTGGAGTATGGAACCTATACTAGAATTCACAGGGTGCAGGCAAGCATACACCACAGATACCCACAGATCCTCCCCATTTGGCCTCCTGTTTCTTAGAGACAACCAATTGCATGGCCAGGACTAGTAGCTAAAACACCGCAGTTCTTGGCTATTAATGTGCTATTGCATCACCTGGTGCCTTTTTATTTAGTTATTTTTCAAAATTTACAATTAGTTACAGATTGGAATTCTAGTTTTAAAAGATACACTGACTGCAAAATTAAGGGATGTTGATATTTTGATGATGATATTTTATGATGGGATATTTTTTTTTGAAGTATCCCCTAATTTTGTGAGCAGTATATTTAGGGAAAAATGTAAGTACAAAGATACGACTGACTTTTGGGTCAATTCTTGGACTTCTGGTTTCCGTCATGTCTGTGTTCTTTTGGCCATTTTGCCATTACCTTTCATTTTCTTTTCCAACACTGGTATTTGGTGTGTAATTGTCAAACTGCCTCTGATACTCTTGTGCAGTTATCTATCTTGACCTTCTGCACTGTTTTATTAATCAATTTCTATACATCTATAAAATATATCTTTTTTTTTCAGGAAACAACAACAGAATAATATTTATTGACAAACCTAAATGACTATAGGCATTTTGAATATGTTGCAAGAGAAACAAAGGCAGCTTTCATCTATGCTTATTCAATACAAATTCTGAAAAGAAATCATGTTTTTAATTATTAAGACACTGCAGTATTGTCTGCCTGTTTTTGCTGCCATATGTAAATAATATATTACAAATCAGTAGTTTCTAGCAGCAAGTAGCTTGCAGATAACAATACCTACAATACATTTTAATCAATGTAATTAAACATTAATACAGTTTTTTTGCCTAATCCAAAAGATCATGGTTCAGATGTAAGCATGACCTGTATTAGACCATTCCTTGTTAGCTCAATTCCTCAGATATTGTTGCTAACTGACATATGATGCAGCTGAGAGACACCACTGGGATTTTAAACAGGGTGACTGCAATGTTGGACTACTGTGCTAGTACCCACCCCAACATCAAGACATGTCATGGTTATTTCTTGGTTACCCTTATAAATGTTGTGAGGTATGTATAAGCAATTATACAAAAACTACTATTTAAACTCCTGTTTTTCAGAAATAGTGCTATGAAATAGGGGAAATGTAATACTCTAATGTGGTATTTAACCTGCTAGTTCCAGCTATAAAAAAATGCCAGTCACCATATAACAAAAATAGCAATAGTACATGATGGCTACCGTGCTCTACCTACAACCTCCACTATTATGTTTGTTTTTATAGTTTATTTACTGGTGCACAGTAAACAACACAGTAAACACAGTGAACAAGCACCACCTAGTCTTTAGATAGAGTCCAACAGCTCCTTCACCTCTATATAACACTGACATCTGTCATTTGGGGCCTTTTTACATCCGACTTTAAGTTCTAGTCTTAACCAGTTACATAGCAAATCACCAATCTATGTCATGGATAGTCTAGATAATTAATTTGGGAGGTGATTGTTGTGTAATAATTTCGGTATGCTCTCTTGCTCCAGGCTCAGCTACTGGTACAGTTCCTAGCACCTTGCTGTCCTACTCAGATTACATCTCTCGGCCAGAAGATCAGACCAGCGTGCTACACTTCGATCGAGGAGAGACAGAGAAGTTTTGCCGTGTCCTTATCATTGATGACTCACTGTACGAGGCTGAGGAGAGTTTTAATGTATCCCTCAGCATGATCATGGGTGGCCGTCTCGGCTCTGAGTATCCCAGCACATCCATCAGCATCCTTCCAGACCTTGATGATGGTAAGTGGATAGGAGTGAAGAAGTGAATAATTTCTGACAGCATTTGTTTTATTTAGTTCTAGCTTTAGTCTGTTCATATACTGTAATTTCAGTGTTAGTCGTTAGCCATGTGATATCAACTTCAACTCTTTTTATTACTTTAGTTTGGTTCAGTTTATAAATAACTTTCTGACCAATGATATTGCTAAGTCCAGATCACTTCCAAACAGTGCTTTGTTTGTGCTGTTTAAATTGCCACCTAACTGAACCACGGAATAACATGTTGTTTTCCAATTGTATTTATTTTCACAAATGGTTGCGCAGTTAACTGTATGGCGCATGAAATTTTGATACACAATATCTGTTAGAGCCACTGTGAACAAGAGGCTTTGCTCTCCCTTTATAGGTTAGAAATAGTATTATGGATAAGAGCTGTATGGAGTGGGGAGCCATTGTGTTCCTTTGTAGAAATTGGATATTTGGTTCTCTGATTCCTTTGTGTTGCTGGTTGTATTGTGCTCATCTAAAACAATGTGAAATAAGCCGCTGGTTCACTGCAGTTGTTTTCAATTCAATTCAGCATATGTATATAGAGATTTTTACAAAAGCTGCTGAATTCTGAACTAATGGAGGCTTTTTTAAACACTTACTGGAACATCCTGCAAGCAAGCCATTATATTAGTTCAACCTAGAACTAATAGAAGCATGAGCCAGTTTCTCTGTAACTGGGAATAACAGTGTATTGCTTAGTTTAGCGATGTTTATGAGGTTGATTTTTGCTGCCCTGGTAATGCTATCTAGAAGAGCTTCAAATATAAGACTTGGGTCAGTAATCGTGCTGAGGTCTTTCACTCAGACAAATGGAGAGCCATAAAATGTCACCATATAGTAAACACTTGGATGCCCTCTGGCCCAGTAATAATCATTGCTGCCTTGTAAGGAAGTTACTCAGCATCCAGTGTTGCTGCAGTCTATCACCAGCTTACTGAAATTTGTTTTGATCACCTGGATTGGCTCATATACAGTAATGAGTGTCAACAGCATAGCAATAAATACGATAACACCGTATTTGTGATAACTGTACCCAATGGCTGCATATACCGTAAAAAAGCAGTGGTCCTAAAACTAAGCCTTGTGCATCACCAAGCTTTTTTTATGTGAGCAGATTACTCATCACTTACATCAAGCTGGTAACAGATGTACCATTAAAATAATACTATGAAATGTGGTATTCAAAGAAGGACTCTAATTAAATAATACGTAATAAAACTAGTTTGAACAGAGACCAATAATAAGCCTTCTACTGATTTAAAAAGAACAGTTTCTGCTCTATGATGGGGCCGTAATGCTGATTGGAATGCCTTGTGTAGATGGTTCCTTTATAGCTATGAGTTAAGCTGCTGAGATAAATAAATTGTATGTTAATGAAGGTAATAAAACTTAGATATAGGTCTGTACTTTGCTACTGCATATATGTTGTGTGTTAATTGTGTGAATTTTTTTTACTAATTTTCAATTGCTGCTGATGATAGTTAATTAAGGAGAAGGGTAGGAACTGCATCTATATTGGTCACAAGAATTAGGGAATATTTAATTATAAGATATTTCATTTTGAAGTACCCCCTAATTTATGTGAGCACTGTAGAATACAAGTTGATAATTTAGAGTATCAGATCCCTAATGCTGATCTAAACTCATGTAGTTATTTATCAAAGTAATCAATCAGCAAGAGTAGGGTGGTGCATGTGGTTAGTGCCATTGTCTCACAACCCTGAGACCCCTGGTTCGATCCAAGCCTGGAAGCTCTGGATTATCATTAAACCTAGTTACTGTAGCTGGCATCATGGTATGCTTATTGGCATTTCACAAGACCCTCTGAGAACAGCTTTTCAGGATCTATTTTGGGTTCAGTGGGAATCAGTATATACAACAATATAACAGGACCACTTACTGTGGCAGACACACCTTGAATAGAAGAGGTGAATGGCAAATGAGTTAGAGTAATGATCGGAGTTTTAAGCCTGCAGTACAATATTGTTTATGCATATTCCTTAATATCTTAAATTTGAGAGTGGATCCAGCACTGTAAGTGGTTCTGCTTTATTGAGATCAGTATCAGTATCAGTATCAGTAAATTAGTATATTTCAATAAAATAATCTAAATGAAATGAACTCATATGCAGGTTTATAAGTATTATTTACGTCATTATAATTTAACGTTGCTATACCTCCCACTCAACCAATTAGATGTAGGCTGTTTATAAAAGTGAATCCAGAGGGCGTTCATTAAAATTCTACATTAACATTTACAGCATTTAGCTGACACCCATATCAAGAGTGACTTACAGAAGTGCTTTATAGTTTTCCAGTAGAGAACATCATGTTAGTACAAGTAAGCAATGACCCAAAAATATAATCCAACCAGAACCTGAACAGATGATATGAAACACAAGCATTTTTATATACATTTGCATTTTTCAGTCTTCATTTAAGTGTTGAATGGAGACGTTAGCTTTTTAGTCGCCATTTGAAGGCAGCAAGAGACTCGTACCACCACCTGTGTGCCAATATGTTTATGTTATAAGCAGGAATATAATGGTAAGTAATCATTTAATTAACAATAACGGCCTTAGGTGTGAGATCTAATATTATGCAGCCCAAGATTCAGATCAAAGGTTTTAGTAGAGCTCAAGGTGTCACTTTGGTTTCAGTAACCTACTACTGTGGAACAGGAAACTTTCTGATTGACTTCCTGACTGTTATCTCTAATGCACAAGTTCCCATATGCCTTTGGATTCTTTAGTATATCATATCGTGTTTCTTCTACCTCTATGTTAGGTGTTGGAAATATGATGTTTTCAGATTATGAACACTTAACTTGTCATATAATTAAAACACCTTAACAGAACAGCATGAAACTCTAATACATGGCATCCCAGTGTTTTAACAAGCAGGTGCTACTTTATTTTCTAGTCCAGCTCAAGTTTACCCAGACAGAAACACATGAATGTACAGTCCTGATGCTGTGACATTTTACAGCTTCTTTGATGTATTCAAATTGCCAAGAGAGGACGGAACCCAACCTTCTTTTTCAGCTTTGCCACCACTAGTGACTTACAGTCTAGCTAGACATGAGAAGCATATTTTATTTATTGTATTATTTATATATTACTCATGGACTCCGAACATGGTGGTAATATTTACATTTTGGTGGGAAATGCACGTTATTAAATTTTGTTCATACAGTTTGTCTCTGATATTGCTGCTCTTTGTTGTTATTGTTTCTCCTATATTTTATTACAAGTTTGGTTGCTGTATTCAGTTAGTTAGTCTTTAAAACAAACATGCAAAAGATTCGTTGTTTGTGATCCAGCCTGAAACAGTAATTTTTTGGCAGATCTCCCACCCCAATCAAGATGAACAGTATAAAATAAAAATGCATTACCTCATAACTGAATCACTAAATAAGTCTGAAGCTTGGATTTCTTTCAGATAACAGAGAAGTACATGTGAAATAATTGACAATGACAGCTCAGCAAGCTATTTTATACTGATAATCCTGATCATTTGTTTTTTTGTATCAATTTTCTTAACAGTAGCGGCTTGGCTAGTAGTTAGCATATTAATATATTCTATATGTTATAGCAGTTCAGAAAGGAGGGTTTGGCTGTAATGGTGTCCAAACTGTTAGTGACTACAGAGGTAAATTGTGGTCTGAAAATCAACTAATTATTTTCACACCGCTTGAGTCTCAATGGAGCTGGACTATAACTGTGCCTATGGACAAACTTTATGCTAATATCTGAGGACTGAAAAAGGAAGTGCAGGTTAATGAGACCTTATTCTAATGGATGTTTTATCATGCTGCAGTACCTAGACCTCTCTTCCACACAAAGTCATGAAATATTGAATGTTTCCAAAAACATCTAATTATCTTCCATCATGGCAGCTGCTGTTCTTATCTCGCCTATACCTGAAAGTTTTATCACTGGATCTGAAGTTATGAAACATTTGTCAAACCATGAATCTTAAAAGGCCCATTTGCTTTAAATTTGCTGCAGAATTGCATGTACAGTACAGTACCCTCCACAGTTATTGACAATTTATAAGTTATTCTACATTTGTTGAATTAACTTAATCTCGTACACAAATGGAAAAAGCTGAACTTCACTGGAACAGTCTGAGATAAAACCCACGTCTTACATTTAGTGGCATCCTTGAGAAGTCTTAGAAACAACATGTAACCAAAACATCCATATTTATATGGTATTTACATAAAATACACATTATGTAATGTAATGTAAAATAATGTGTCCAATATGGTGAATTCAGAAAATAGACATTAATGGTCTTGTTAGAAATTATCATTTCTAATTGGGACCAACCATGTCCAGCTCAGGAGATGAAGCAAGGAGCCAAAAGTTCTCACACAAAATTTTGCTTGTCACTATTACCATGTACATGTATATGTAAGCAGTGGAAATAAGTGATTCCAAAAAATAATGATGACAAACTAAAAGTAAAAGTGAGAATCCCACTGTGGTTCCCACTCTCGTCCAATAACTGCGTATATTAGATACAATAACATATAGCAGTTTAACAGGACAGTTCCGCTCAGAACAGTCAACCATGGTTGACCAGAGAAGTGTGCACATGCTCGGTATCATATCCAGAGGCTGTCTTTTGTAAATAGATGTAGGAATGCTGCCAGCATTGCTACAGAGGTACCATATGCTGCACATTGTATAAAATTGGTCTGTAAGGCTATCGTCCCATAAGAAAGCCTCTTCTAAAGATGATGCACAAGAAAGCCTACAAAGAGTTTACTGAAGACAAGCAGAATAATGACATTGATTACTGGAACCATATCCTGTGGACTGATTAGACAAAGATAAACTTATTTTATTCAGATGGTGTCAAAGCGTGTGTGGTGGCAACCAGGTGAGGTGTACAAAAACAAGTGTATCTTGCCTACAGTCAAGCATGGTGGTGGGAATGTCATGGTTTGGGGCTGCATGAGTGCTAATTCACTGAAGAACTGGTCAACGTGTTACATCAGCCCATGAGAACAGCCACTCAGATCCACTATCACGGAGCATATTATCTCAAGCATCAAGGGTGAGGCAGTTTGGAAAAAATATAATTTTAACTTTGTTTTCTCTGTACACACATTAAAATGTGTGTACACATTCTTGCCTGTCAACATCGCATAGGGAGATAATTCGGCAAGACATAAATAAAATAGTGCGGATCACCCGTTTTGGGCATAGCTATACAAATCTGATTAAGATCCATTAAAAAACAAGAATGCCTGATACACATGCTCAGGTTCTATTATGTTGTTTTTCTAGTTACTACTGAGCGCGCCGACTGATTACAAAACGGTGGGGCACTGGGACTCAGTCCACTAATAGTACTCAGGTTTTCAGGTTTGTGTTGTTTTTTTGTTGTTTAGTTTTTTTTTTTAACTTTATTTTTGGTCTCTCTAGTATTTTTATGATATTTATCCCAATGCGATTTTCTATTCATGCCGTATTTGTAATGATTTGAGAAAATATGCCATTGTCAGTCCAAGCTGGATCTTCACATCCATCACAAGTCATATTGCCAATGCAATTCAAATTACCCCCATTAAAAGAACCCTTTCTAGGAATATGCTAACCCAGAACACCACAACCGCAGTCCCAAAAGGCTTCAACAAATACCTTGATGACATCTATACATCCAATCACGTCGAGTATCCCCCAAGTTGGGATTTACAAAGTAGAACCTTGTCCCATTACTGTATAAGCTAGTTGGTGTTAGTCAGAACCTACAAGCACACACTGTAAATCCTCAGCAGAGACAGAAATAATGGCAACCAAGTAAAAGTCTCTAAAAACCAGCAACTTGTAAATTCTTCAGGGGGGACAAACAAGTACTGGCAAGTACTCCTACAAGTGTCTAAAAATGAAAAAAAAACCACCTTCTGATTTCCCCAGAGGGAACATCTACAACTATCTCAAGCACCAACATGGGGTGAAACTTTCCTGACCCTCGGAAGTGGTGCACTAATCAATACGAGATCTTGAGTCAGCAAGTGCTTACATGCACATGATCTCACAGCTCAGGAGATGAAGCAAGGAGCCGGCATGCTGTCAGTGTCATACTGTCGGTGTATTCTGGCAAGCACAGGCAAAATATACCTTCCTACAATGTTTCTAAAGCATATGTTACCATAAAAGATGTAACACAACCTCAATTCAATTCAGTTTTATTTTTTTATATTTATATAGCACTTTATACAACAGAGCATTGTCTCAAAGCAGCTTTACAATATTACATTATCTTAAAAGGCCATTTGAAAGTTGAGCAAGCCTAGGGTGACAGTGCAAAGGAAAAACTCCCTAAAGTGGTAGGAAGAAACCTCGGGAGGACCAAGACTCAACAGGGGACCCATCCTCCATGGG
>JAUZST010014424.1:0-10618 GCA_034779995.1 Parotocinclus haroldoi
CACACACACACACACACACACACACACACACACACACACACACACACACACACACACACACACACACACATTCTGCTCTCCTATCTTAAGTACCACTGAAACTTAAATAGGGTGAATTTATATGAAGTTAAACTTTTAAATCTAAAGCATTCTTAATTATTGCTTGATGTGATTGCTAAAAAGTATTTAATAATGTTATAAATGGTTTGATTGTTTTAGCCTTGCAGGTGTATTTTGTGACTGGTAAAGATACAGAACATTGAAAAGAACGCTAATAATAGTCTGCATATTATTTACCAGGTAAAAGAAGCATGAAAGGTGCTGTTTTTTTTTTTTTGTCTTAACATTCTCCGTTTCCATTCGCTGCTCCTGGTGAGGATGTTCCCAAGCCAACTGTGAAACATAATACCTCCAGTGGACAGGGTATATAACGGGAATCTTGCGAACAGATTAGCGCTGGTAGTTGGGTTGAACACTATCACAGTATCACCCAGAAGTGAGGACGTACTGAAGCAGAGAATGTTCCCTTCCCTTCAGAAACTGGGCCACAGGGCAGTATTTCAACATGGTCACAATTCCAAAACACATCGAAGATGACCTGCTAACGAAACTGAGGGTAAAGGTGCTGGGCTGTACAAGCACCAGGTCTCCAGATCTAAACTCCGCATTGAGCATCTGTGGGTCATTCTCATATGAAAGGTGGAGGAGCACAAGGTCTCTAACATCCACCAGTCTTGTGATGTCATCATGGAGGACTGGAAAAGGATTCGGAAACCTGTATGTTAGCTCTAATGCCCTAACAGTCCATGACCAAGATGATTAAGTGCTGGAAAATAATGGTGGCCACACAAAATACTGAAACTTTGAGCACAATTTGGCTGTTTTCACTTAGGTGTGTCCTCGCCTTTGTTGCCAGCGGTTTAGGTATTAATTGCTGTGTGTATTTACTTTGAGGGCACAGCAAATTTACACTGTTATGCAAGCTGTAAACAGATTACTTTACATTGTATTAAGGTGTCGCATCTTCAGTGTCCCATGAAAGAAGATATAATGGAATAATTACAAAAATGTGAGGGGTGCATTAACCAAGGCCAAAATCACAATAAACATTCCCCTCAATATTCAGATATGCTTATATTATGCTACAATCATTTATAGTGATGAAAAAATATATAAATAAACATATTCCAATTGCTTTATTATTTTATTTATTTATTTTTTATAATTCCAATTAGCTTTATACTATCTTACTGTATATCAGAGTTCCCATTAAATGTTGGCATCATATCAACACGGTTTTATAACATTTTTATTCTTACACACACTCGTTTGTACACGAGTATTTCGCTTAAAAGTGTCATTTATTATTTTTGAATTACTTGTGCTGCTCAGGGCACAGACAAAATGACAATCCCAACATTTCCCTTGTGTTGCAGCTATTCAAACCTCAGGAACTGCTTTCACAACAGAAATAAAAGCTTTATGAAATGAAGCCCAAATAGTGTGAGGATTATGGAGTCTAGATGAGGATCAACAACACACAGGTAAACAATAAAATGCAAAGAGGATTTACGTGTTAGATACTGTACAAGCTTTTACAGCTTATTATGGATTCAGGATTAATTATGACTAGTTAATAAGATAAGCAAATGTCAGGATTACTATCTTAATAAAGACAATACCTGCACAGCTTCTCCACAACATAGATTAACATTTAATCACTTTTATTTGCCCTTTCGCACATTCATATAATTAATTAATTAATTAATGCTACACCTAACCCTAAGCTCAGTAACTTAATGAAGATCTTTTGATTGTTTTGGTTTTTAAAAGGAAAGTATTGATTTATGCAAAAACAAAAAAAACAAAAAAACAAACAGGGAACCCAAAACAAGATTTTTTTTTTGCAGTTGGACACTAAATCCTAACTTTTAATCCAATCTTATATCGAATCTTTTATTTGTTCAAAATAAAGTTTTAAAAAAGCAATTTTTCCATCTGAGGACCAAGGTCTAAAATCTTTGAGTCCATGCGGGGACATTTGATCTTCACAGGAAAAGGGAAACTGGTTCGCATACAAACACATGTTAGAATTATTCATATTGTCTGTGGTGCAAAACACAAACACAAACACAAACACTGACCCTTTTTATGGAGTTGCTTTCCATGATAATAATGATCAAACTGTAATATTTTCTGATGTGTGTCTCATTAAATAGATGACATTAATTTGACTTACTTAGGTTAATGACATTTGATGATGTCATGCTCTCATGTGCATGTTTCCAGGATGACTTGGCAGACTGGTGACGTCTACAGAAGGACTTTGTGACAGGGTGCCGTTTTATTACCATGGTAACCATGACGGAGGGGCATTAAGCTGTCTCTGGGGAAGTGCGAGCATGTGTGCATCTCACACACTCTGTTTGATAACCACTGTATTGTATAAAGTTATATATATACAGAAATGTTTATATCTATTTGATTTTTATTATATACAGTTTACATATAATTTGTAGTCACGTATAAACACAAACACAAACACACACACACACACACACACACACACACACACACACACACACACATGCACAGAAGGACTCTGCGACAGGGTCGCACGCACACACACACACACACACATACAGTATATGACTAATACTTGACACTAAAATGTTTAAACAAAGGGAGAGACATAACCATCACACTAACTCATAAAGGGTGTCGTTGTCAATGTTCTGAGAAATTTCCTTTACAAACATGAAGCTTTCAAAATAGCTTTTTAAAACAACTTTCTATAGCCAGAACAGCTCTGACATCACTCTGCATGTACAGTCCTCCATTTCAGTACTATTATTCATGCCACTTCCGAATGACACCTCCCCATTTCTGCACAGAATCTTACATTCTCCCTCAAATTCACAAGCAAAATATTTCTGGCCATCCTGATGTATCAGCTTGCTCCGGTCTCAAAGAAATAACATCCCAGTTTCTGGATGTCAACTTTCAACCAATTCTTCAGTCCATTCCCACCTATGTTAAAGACTCTTTACAGTTCCTACACATCCTAGGTTTTTTTTAGTGAATATTAAAAGTACATACAGCGCCATCCCTAATAAAGACGGTTTGCGAGCTGTAAAACATTTTTTTGATGTGAGACCATAAGACTAACAGAACTCATTTCAACCCTGGACTGCTTCAGGTCTGACTCACAAATATACTACTCACAAATAAGAGCATGGGCATGGGAACTAAAATAGGACAATCCTTATGGTGACTTCCTTGTTGGATTTGAACGATATACTGGACCTGTACCTTCAAATTATCTTAGATACGTTGATGACTTTTTGGTATTGCTACATGCTCTTTCAAAGACTTCCAAGCTGTCCATTTGTTTCTTCTCCAAATTCCATCCTGTGCTGGAGTATATATATCAAATATACCATATCCTGGCATGAACATAACCTTTTTGTATGCTTCTGTAAAGTTTGGAAACTCTGGTTTATATACCACCATCCACTCAGTCCTATGTACAATGTAATTCTTCACACTCCAAGGCCTACAAAAACTTCATCACTTACTCACAGCTACGAAGACTTAATCACATTTGCAGTGGGAATGACCAGAAAAGTATGGAAATGTGTGAATATTTTAGGAACTGTGGATTTCCTAAGGATGTGGGTTACCGTCAATGATCAATAAAATTCAAATGGCTCATTGTGAAGTTTTAATATGCAATACATCATGCATTGCATTAATTCTATTATAACATAACATTTCAATCTACCCTCAAACAATAGCTATCCTCAACAATACTGACAAAGTAATAGGAGTGGGCACCAATCTTAATGTCTAAAACGTAATCACTTTACTTGAAGCAAATTGGGCTGCAACGTGATTAGGGCATGAAGAGAATGGACTGATTTATATGGTTGGAACTGATTTTTGACATTCAGTAACAGAAAAAGTTCAGTTAATAAATAACGTTACCTCATTCAGACAGACACACTGGACTTGGCTGATCTCTATAGTAAGTTCTGAACTTACCTTGAGGCCCAGAGAGTCCAAATGATTTGAAGGCTACAACAGCACTACTGGAAGCCCCTGTCGAGACAAACTTGGGTCATTGAGCATCTGCTGCAGCACCCGAGCACCTGTCCCCATTGCTTAATTTTCTAAAAGAAACGTTATCACAGTTCACTTTTTATCACTTTTGCACAAAACAGAGCAAAGGAAAACCTCAATGTCAATGAGCAGCTTTTTCACATTTTTATTTATTTTGCAAAGAAAAAAATCATGCGAACAGTCTCATAGCGATGCCTCGTCAAGTCTAAAAATAGGACAGAAAATGACACGTGGACGTTCGTATATAGAGCAATATATATATGATTAAAAAAACTCAAAGTAAAGCTGCACACTAAACAGTTTGCTAAGTTCCAGCTGTGGATCAGAGCTGCGTTTGATTTGCATAGTTCAGTATTAATGACAGTGTAACGGTGTTAATCTCACGTTCAGCTTTTAAATCAACTCAACAGCAGGTTTATTATTGCTCCCCTTCTGATGAGCCATAAATCTCCAGTCGATTGTCGTTGTACAGTGAATTCATCAGGAACTCAAAACTCATCACATGCATCGCCATAACACTGCAGTTAGCTATCATGATTTAAAACGCCGCTCGCCACGCAGTGACAGAGGCTAGCAATGAAAGTGGATTAAAATCAAAGGCAGAGGCATTTACAGCGGCTACGAGAAGTCTACAGTACACACAGGCACGCGCACACACACACAAACACATTCATATAAATATGTATTTTACACTAATTACATAAAAACAGTGTACAGAGTGTGTTTTCTGTGATCGGCAATGCCTTCCACACACTCAATTAAGATGGCGACGGAGATTCAACCTTCACTTGTTGCACTGCACTGATAAAGAGCTAAGAAACATGGCACGGTGCTAAACTGGCAGCTTTTTCTATTAGCTACAGTAGCCTAGCTCCAGTGCAAATCAAACTTAAGGCACCAAACACGTTTTGGCTGATTTGCAGTAAATTCTGTACATTAAACTGTTAATTGAGGAGGCAACTTGTTGAGCGTGTCATGGATTTAAACAGTCATTTTTAAACATTGAAAGATCGTCCTGCCTGTTGTGCATCTGGAAATGTTTAGTGCAGTCTGAAGTTTATCTGCTGTCAGGATAAAATAAAAAATAAAACCAACCAAAAAAAAACAAAAACAAAAAAAAAAAACTCGGCAAATCACCACATTTCTCGTTAAAGCATTTAAACACGCAATACCTTAAGCAACCACTAGGTTGTACTACATCACCATTAATCAGCACTAGTAATAACTTTACAGGTTGTAGCGAGACGGAAACTCTGTGGTTTAAAATTGTTGTCTGTAAAATTTGGAATTGAGACAATAAAGGCCTAAATAACAGATGGATAGTGACGGTGCAGGTTATGGTACTGGTATACAGACCAAAAGGTCCAGTGATTAGACCCAGTACTGCCAAGCTGCCCTCATTTGGCACTTAAGCAAGGCACTTAACCTACGATTGCTTGGATTGTACATATTAAGATTGTTTACATTGTGGCTGATTGCAGAGAGCATATAGTCCTGGACGGGACACCAGTGCAGCAAAGGTTGCTACTGAAGTGACAGGGAATAATTTCCTAACTATGCTGCTTGATGCCCAAGCCTGCCTCAAGGTACCTCCAGAAAGCCACTTGAACTTAGGTCACCATGGTGTTGAGCTAGCAGATGAACCCTCAGACTCGCTACTTTTGCTTGTTAATTAGTTTTTTTGACACAAACCACATTGACAATTCTGCCAAAACGACCATTAATATGTCCCCTTGCACCCTTGATGGCTCTCTGGGGCCCACTGTAGGTCCTGGTTGAGAAGCACTAAGCTAGATAAAATTAAAATAAACATTTAAAAAATGTTAAATCATTTGAAAACTGAAATATGTCATGTAGCACCCAATCCAGACTTTTGTTCACTCAATTTTCCCTCATCATTCACCATGGCAACAAACCAAACTTGATCATTGACATAACTGATCAATGAACTATTCAGTTCCTTTTAAAACCACATCACGAGGACCACCCATAATTACCTGCTCTTTGCCCCATCCGCAGAAGAACAGTGAAGTAAAAGTCTGATGTGCCTGCTACTTTAGCTGTGTGCTTTGCGTAACCTATCAGTGACTTTTGTCAACACAAGTAAACGTCGTGGGATTTGTAAACACAGAGTTTCCTTCTGGCCAAAGCCACCAATATATAAATGTGCAAGGTTTAATGTGCATAATTTTCACTCACACTAAAGCGCTTTCTATTAAAGTGTCCTAATACTTTTGTTTCATGTCCTTGAAAATCTTTTAAACAGCTGAAGATGAAGAGAGGAGAAACAGGAGTGGAACATCGAGTTTTGTGATTACAGTTAAGACATATTGCACGTGAAGCCTTACAACCATACACAAGCGCGCGCTCACACTCACGCTCACACTCACACACACACACACACACACGCACACGCACACACAATGTCTGTTTTGCACTGTAGAAAAAAGTGTGTATTTCCTTTGTGAGGGAGCTCTTCTGGAACAGAACCACAGGCGATCACGCCGACAAATTGGAGATCACCAGTTTGTCCATTTTATTTCCGATTTCAGAGGGGGCTGTAAGTTCCTCACACTCGTAATCATCGTCAAATGACCTGGAATGATAACACAAAACACACAAACATTTACAACAAACAGTACACTTCAATTGTTGCTTTATTGCTATTTTAGGCACTTCAGATATTGAATTATACAAATCCTAAAAAAAACCCATAGAAACTTGAAGATTACTGTGTGTTTACCCTTCCTGCAGCTGCTCACTGGCCGTCTCCTCCGCTACAAGAATCTCATACTCCTCTGCTGCATACTTATCCCAATCTGAGGGCTCTGGACCTTCACCATCCACATCCTGTGAGTACACACACACACACACACACACACACAAAACGATAAAGATGTTTTCATAATCCGTATTCATTGTCAATATATTCATTGTCAATTGCCTTTTAACATCGGCATTACTTGCTATGAAATAGGTTGTTGACAGAAATAGTCACTGGCCATTACCATGGTCACATGTGAAACATAAAAGAGATACCACTGAAAACACGATTGGAAGCCTAAAAACATACGGTGAATGTGAACCAGTTGATATATTTACAGATTTGAGATAATATAAAGGTAGTTTGGGGACAAATAAAGGAGTACTACTTACAATAGGGCAGGAATATAGACTTAACTTGGTACAAATAAATACTGGAAAGTCATCAACAGAAACACGAATAAAACTTACAAAAAAACAGTCTTGTTAACCAAGCGAGAACAGTCTCGAGTCCAAACCTGAGCTAACGAGCAGGCGAGCACACGACTGGTAAAGTAGTTACACAAAGACACACAAATTAGGGACTTCCTGCTCCTAAACTCCTGCCTCTTCTTGTAGATTCACAGGATTGATTAACTGTTCATGGTCACAACGTCTGGTGTTAAATAACGTATTTTTTCCCTTCCGAATTTAGTACAACTGGTAAGATCTTGGTCTTTAAATTGAATGGACATTTACTGGATCAGCAACTTCCCAGGACTATGGTGGCTCAGTTACTGGACTATGAACCAGAAAGTCCTGGGTTCAAGCTCAGGCACTACCAAGCTGCCACTAAGCAAGTTCTCAATCCTCGTTGGCTTGGATTACACACTGGAATATTGTATCAGTTGTACGTCGCTAAATGCTGTAAATGTAGTTGCAAACATAGGTTTATTAAATGGTTGTGTCAATGCGTGTATGACCTTCTGTACGGAGAACGGGTCTCTCTGCTCATGGTCCAGATATTTATCCAGATTAAAGAAAGTGTCGAAGAAGATGTGTGCCATCCTGCAGCGCTTCAGATCATGCAGCGTGATCTTACCTGCGCAGACACACACGTGTTTATTTCACTGCCCTGCCAAACAGCACTGCTCAAACACCAAGTCACAGAGGCTCATACATAAGAAACATGTACAAAAAGCTGCTTGATCTGTACTTAATTGATCCTCCTCTCATCTCGATGATCCTTGCATCACTGTGACAAATTTTAATAATGTTTTGAAATGTTCTACATTAGCTGCTCCAGCTTTTAATACAGCAGTGCATTATTAGACCTGCTCTTTGTTATTCAAACGGGGTTCTTTTTGTCTTCACCAAACCTCTCTTTCTATGAGGCACCTAATCCGTTATCTTATTAACCAAATTATTAAATTAATCTAACCTACCAAGAGAGCCAAAATATAGCAAAAGAACGTAGCCTTGATATACTTAGGCCCATTTCAAATTCCACTGGCTTTTGGCTGTGCCTTATGTATTATTACGTACATCTAACAACTGTTTTTAAACCGTTTTAAAGCCACATAATGCGGAGGAAAGAGCCGACAGTTACAATCGATCGAGTGCTGAGATTTGTGTATGGTAGAAATATGTTTGGATCGTAGGTTACAGGTCTTCTGTTTAAGCTTGAGCCCTTGCCCTTTACACACTAAAATTCTTCCAGTCATTGAATACTTTGATGATATTATGCACCGTAGATGGAGAAATATGTAAATCCCTTCCAATTGGTCTTTGAGGAACATTGTTTCAAACATTTTTCAACACAACTGTTGACAAAAATGCCCATCAAACCATGATTGCAATCACCTGTTTGAAATCACATCATTATTTAGTTCATTATTACCAGTATCCCAGGAAAAATGTACTGTGGATTTTGACAGTGGAACCATGAAGTGGACAAATTACCATCAAAATCCATAGCAGAAGTGTGAAATAATCTATGTTCAGTTCATAATCATCCAGGTTTACATTTGCACTATGAAATTTGACAGGAGAACCATGACGTGGCCAAATTACCATCCAAAATGTAAGCAGAACTGTGAAATTTATGGCCAAACAGTGCAAGTTCACATTAAATCGCAGTACATTTTTACCGGGGTACATTCTGCTACAGGTCTGAAATGCAGGAACGAATGTTTATTATCAAATTCCATTATGTTGACCAGACAAAAATGAGAGACACATTGTTTTAGACATTCTGAGAATCAATTTTCTGATACGGCTGTACTTGTACATACGAGCCAAAGAAATACAAATATATTCCAAAATTGGTCATGTTCACTAATATCCAAATCTCTCAGTAGGAAGCTTAAAAGGTAAGGATTAGTGCTACAAAAACATTGCGAAAATATATCAGAAAAAAAAAATCAGGTTTCAAAATAACGCCTCACTATCTACTCAGGAGGTACTTAACATACTTTAACAGCGTTTTGTTTACATGACCCCCAGTCTTAGGATGAGTTGCACTCACAACTAAGTGCTATCCAAATCTGCCCCCCCCTCCTCCTTTATAGCACCTCTAATTAGGGAACGAGATTTTTAAGTTTTAAGTTCCCATGACAAACCCTGACATCCCCTTTAGAACACTCTGGCGAAGAAAATGCATTCTCCCTTAGAACACGCTATTACAGCTACCCTGTCCTCTGGCATCTGAACACACTGAGTAAATCCATGGTTGATGAGGATCAGCTGCTGATTGTTAACTGCAGTAAAGAGAACTGCAGGTAGCGGTTTGCTATTATTTTGCTACCCGGGTGACGCAGCTCTACAATCAGCTACACACCACCATACTGACTCACCCATAGCTGGAGGGCGTAGCATTCATGGGGGTTAATGCATGGTTATATTTACGTCACAGTCTTATCAAGTGCATAATCGCCGTATCCCATAAAAGCTTACATAACAGTAGCTAGCTTGCTTGAGAACCTCACCAGCTATGTCATATTGTAGTAGGTAGCGTTAGCCGTTGCTAAGCCTCTATTTACAGTGTAAATACAACTAGACAACTCGGGCTAGAGCATTGATGCGAGCAAATGTAATTTAAACCAGTGTTGACCCAAACATGTCTAAGATTAAGATTAGGATTAGGGGCCAGGATTAGGGTTCAAATCAGAAGCTCTCTAACCTTGGCTCTCTGGCTTGACAAGGTCAAACATTTGGCAAAGAAGGTCCTGGAAGGGCAGAGGTTCGATTCCCATTCCCTCCATCCGCTCACACTGCTCTTCATAGAAATACTCTAGTTCATACATGGAGAGCACACCGTCTCCATCCAGGTCCATACAGCGGAACCAGTACTCCACACTGCACAAGTAAACACATTATACATTAGCCCATCAAACACACACATCAAGGGACATCAAGAATAGCTGAAAAACTGACAAATCCTGTTCTGTTTACTGTAAACACTAAACTAATATTCAGTTATGGTTCTTTCACCTTCACTTATAAATACAGTCGAATCCGGTTAGCTGGACCACCGTTTAATGGGAGCATCTGCTTATTCGGACCGAATCCTAAAGTACTGAAACAAATCCTATTATATATGTGTAATTTTATTCCCTTATTGGGACCAAAATTCTGTTTAATCGGACCAAAGAATAAGAAAAAGAAGTCACAAGTCGCCACTTAGAGCGGATACAAAGCGGATCAGCGAGATATGGGAGGATTTTTGGGATCCCCGGGAGAATTTATGCTTTTA
>JAUZST010014425.1:0-10618 GCA_034779995.1 Parotocinclus haroldoi
GGAATAAACGCAGTTCGGTTTCGAAGGGAATCATTTGGGGGACCGGGAACGACTGAGTACACGGTTCGTACGAGTTCGTACCGCGTATCGAAAATAAACGGCGCGTTTATGGGGGATCTGTAACGCGCACTTACGCTCTAATAAGTACGTCTGGCGTGAGGTTGCGTACTGTTTTCCGCACACCGCGTAGTAAACTAGTATGCGAGATTCGGCCGGGCCGGGGAGGGAAGAGAAGGGAAGGGCACAACGTTAGCCACCATGCTAACTATCGGAAACGTTTCACGTGAGCTTAGGTTAACGCTTCCACGTCATTCGACTCAATAATGTGGAGAAACCGTCCTTATTTTGGGACAAAACTCCCTCCACGTAAACGATCGCACATCCCGAAGAGGCACGGTGCAAAAAGCGACGTTCAATTGTAAACGACGTCACAGCTCAACGGGGGGGAAAAAAAGCAAACCCGGTCCACTTTACCTCCAAATCTCGACCTTTATTCTTGAAGTTCTTCAGCCTCTGGTTGTCCAGCTTCTCGTTGTCGTTCATCTTGGCTTCGGTTCGGGCGCGGATCGGAACGAAACGGCGGCGATTTCGGGATTTCTTCTTCTTTTTTTCCCCCCTCCAGTACCGCTCGCACAGCCTTTTCGCTTAGCTAGCCACCGGACTCTTTCTGCTAGCAAGCGAGAGCTTCGCGTTGCATGCCGGGAATGCCGGTGGTATGGGTGCAGTCTAGTCTAAAGGCCGCGTCCTGCTACGCTTTCCACGCTAGAGCGGTGCTGCCTTCTCTCGGGCTCGGTCCCAAATCTCCTCCTAGTGCTCAGCCGGTTTACTACAGCACGTCGGTGGGGCGCGCGCAATGTAGGGCGCGTAGTAAGGGTGTGAGGTCTCACTTAGGACCAGGCCTCCATGCGAAGGGGGGAATCCCCGAGCGAAGAAGCAACGAGACCCTTTGCGTTTCAGTTCGTGGAAATTTCGTCAGTCTGACAGTAAGCACGCAGTGACCCCTTAAAAGTCCAAAGCGTGTCTTGCAATCCACACTGACCGGCCACTTCACCAGGTGTGCTTTGCCTGGACCGGTTTAGGAACTGCCCTCATTTTTAGTGGCATAGATTCAAAACAGGTGCCGACAAATGCTGACGATATACTGATATATGTTATACAGTATGGTCATTACGGCTCGTTAAAACAACACATCTAAGGGTGGCCTAAGACTTTTGCACAGTACCGTATGTAGCCATTATGATTACTAAATATATTTATCCCGCATTTGGTGAGATCTCAGGAGTCTCCGACCAGGGGTTGTTCCACTTAATCCACACGGGCCAATCCATCTTAAGGCGCCCACACACACACAGTCACACGCTAAGGGCCACTTTTAGAGACACCGATTAACCTAACGCGTGTATTTGGACTGTGGGAGGAAACCCACGCAGACACCATGATCCCATGCTGTGAAGAAATGGAATTATAAATAAGGATGTAGACCAAATATATATATATAATCACCATCATCAGGACACTTTGCAAGATAAGCTTTACTAATATTATATTTACAACAAAATATTAGGTACAAAAGTCACATTTAATGAGCAACAGTTTTTGGTTTGCCTCACGCCTGTGTGAAACGTGACGTTTACGAAAATCAAGAGTTTCATTAAACAGCACATGGTGGGCAATTTCGTCTTGTGTATTGCGTCGTGAAAAACAGGACACGCCCATATTTGGATGTGCCCAAGGGCGCGCTTTCGCCTCCAAGCGGGTCTTCACCCGAACCCTCCGGATTTAACTGAAGCGGCGGTCCTGCCGTTCCTTTGCCTCGAACTGCTTCCGCCGTTTCCGTTTCCGCTCCCTGCTTCAACGAGTGGCGTCTTGAGCATGTGGACCATCCTGCACAAGCAGTCCTCCAGTCCTTCCCCGGTCCTCGCCGAACACGGCCGGACAAACCAGCGTCTGTCGGCACAGGCCTCCTCCAAGTTCAAGATCTCCGCCACGTCTCCAGCGGCCGCAGCCCCCGGCAAGTCCTGCTTGTTGGCCAGGACGATCAGCGGAAGATCTCTGAGTCTGTCGTTAGCGAGGATCTTCTCCAGCTCCTGCCTGACCTCGGCCATCCGCCGTCCGTCCTTGCTGTCCACCACGAACGCGAGGCCCGCCGTGCCGTCGTAGTAGTGCCGCCAGTGCGCCCTCATCCGACGCTGCCCCCCGACGTCCCACACCGTCAGCGCAATGCCCTTCTCTTTGGTCTTCAGCGTCTCCACGTTGAAGCCCACGGTGGGAACGGTGGCCACGGCCTCGTTGTATTTCAGCTTGTAGAGCAGGGTGGATTTTCCTGACCCGTCCAGGCCCAGCATTAGTATTCGAAACTCAGGTGGGCGTTTGGAGTTGGCCAGTCCCATGGTACTTGAGAAAAGCAAGAGCTTCACCCCGCGGACCTCGCTATTAATCCTGTACTTACAGTCTTACGGAAGTTCTCCCAAAGACCTCCAGTCCTGCACTTGTCTCTCTTTGATGGATCCACATTCTTATACAGATGGGACCGCGACGCAAAAAAAGGCCCAGGCCTAAAACGTGTGTTCCTTCACCCCCGGATTCCTCAGCTGTGACTTGACTTACAGTAATCCGCCGTCCCGTTCCAGGCAGCGAGCCGGCCGCTCATGTTACACCAGCCGCCCCAGGATTTCATCTGCCGTCAGCCGTAACTCCGTCAGAATCCCGTTTGCTCCCGTACCGGTTGTGACACACCTCTGCTGGGATTGTCCGAGCTCACGCCGATGTCATTGATATTTTAGGCAGTTTGATATCACCTCTCTGTCTCGACGAGGCTCTTTGTAGCTCGGGCTGGTCCTTACACCACGGAGTAAGAACTGTGATTAACGTCGAAAGGGCGCGTTCTGCCCAACAAAATGCCACTCGGATTGATTGAGCCCTTAAGAACGCACGAGTCATGACTGTAGAGGCTCAAAGCGAACAGATTCCCAAAAACAGGCGGCCGGGGAAGGTGGTCTACGCGGCCACTCGCAGTAGGATCCTTTAGATATGCCACTTTATAAATAGCTTATTCGAAATACGGGGGGCTCGGTGAGGCGGCACCGTCGCCTCCGAGCAAGCGGGTCCCGGGTTCGATCCCAGGGTCCTTTCTGTGAGGAGTCTGCACGTCCTCGCCGCGCCTGCCTGGGTTCGCTCCGGATACTCCGGTTTCCTCCCACAGTCCAAAGACGCGCGTTAGGTTAATCGGCGTCTCTAAAGTGACCCTTAGTGCGCGACTGGGTGCGTGAGCCCTAAGACGGACTGGCACCCCGTCTAGGTCTACAGTTGTTCCTGCCCTTGCGCCCGGAGTTGCCGCATGGCGCACTACTGCACCCGCTACACCCATTCAGGTGGTTCGAACGTGTGCACACAGAGAGGGGGACGGAGAACATGCAAACTCCACACAAGTCCACGTATTAAACGTCCCTCCTCGAGCATCTGGCAAAACTCCAGTTCTACCCAACCGCCGACGAAGGATCCTCCTTTAAAATAGCATCACCTTTAAAAGGGAAAGATCAATCACGCCCAGACAGGTCCTGCTGTTCATCCTTGCATTTTTTTATTGTTATATTTTGGAGCCCCGCTCGAACTCACAGAGCGTTCTCATTTTGACAGGTTCTCCCCACAAACAAAAACACGAGTTGCACGTAAACATTCTAGATCTGCATTCCGGAGGAATTAGGCAAACGAACCAAAAAAAAAATAATAATAATGGCACTATGAAAACACTCGGAACTACGAACGGTTATCAGTAAAGCGGGTTAAAATGAGTCGGACGCGTCTCCTTTTTTGATCGGTGCCGAAGCCGAGGACGCTCGATATGTACATTCATTTGTATAATAAGCGCCTCGGTGAGACGCCGATATGCAAAATACATTATTTACATCATACCGTGACGTGACGGGGTAAGAGAGGCGTTCGGCAAACCGGTTGACGCCAAATGACCGGGTAAGGCAACGAGAGGATTTTCGATTCGATTTTCGATTCAGTTTCTTTAGTCGAGAGAAGAACTGGACGCCTGGACCGAACGAGGCTTAAAACAATTCTAAGTTAGCCAATGCATAGAAAAAGGGGGAGTCGTACAGTAGGTGCAGTCTGTTTATTTCTAGATCTATGCATTTTGCATTAGGTACACAACTATACAGCTGATCAAACAGAGCGTACGCAGGCAACCTAAGTTATGCAGACGTTTTTCAAACCATTTAGGAGGCAGCAATAAGTCTTTATAAAGTGCGTAACGTCGGCACCGCGATCAGATTTGTGACCAAGACTCCAAACAGCAGAAAACGGACGGTTAAGCGCCACCGGATATCGAATAACGACTCAATCACGTAGGCTACGTGCGACTTTTTTGGACCTGGCGTTCCTCCAGCACCCCCGAAGAGGCGGCAGTAGAACAGTCTCGGGCAAAAGATTGGGAGCCTCTTAAAAAATTGGAGACGTCAGGCTTTTCGTTCGCAATTTCGTAAGCGTTGGGGGAAAAGGGGTGGACGTACACGGTGCGTCTTTGTGGAAAATGTCAAGTTGTTTTTCTGGTGAAATTTGGGACCAGTTTGATGTGTCACCAGGCTACCTGGCATTTAAGATGAACAGGTTTCCTATTTCCCCCCAGCTCGTGTCTAAAATCGGATCACCATCTGCCAAAGCGTTGGGAATTTTGAGACTCTCTGCGCTTCAGATCGAAGCCCGTTCCCTGCATGTGATCGGGGCGGGGCGGGGCGAGGCGAGGCACCCGATCTTTTGCCGAGGTCCGAACATACGGAATCCATTCGATGTTAGTAAAGCGGATTAAAAAAAAAAAAACGACAGCGCGGGGTGAAATGGCTATACATTATTTGCCGTTGTTGTGTTATATTAAGAAACAGTTCTCGCTCGAAAAATAGTAGGGACGTTGATTTTTTTTTTTTTTGACACCCCGTGTTATTACGAGCCGCGTTTATTGGGTTCCCTGCTCAGCTGCCTTGGCGCCGCCCTTTTTGAACTTGACCACCATGACAGTGATGTTGTCTGGGCAGCCGCGGTAGAAAGCCTGCAGCACGATGCTCTTGGCACCGAAGTGCGGCTCGTCGAGGCGCTCGCGGATGAAGCGGACGGCCTCCTCGTTGCTGAAGGCGTCCCACAGGCCGTCCGATGCCAGGATCATGAACTCGGGCTGCAGTGTGTCCAGGTCAAAGACCAGCACGTCGGGATCGGGGATGACCACGTTTAGCTTCTTCAGCGGGTAGTCGCCCAGGGAGCGCGACATGGCCAGGATGCCCTGCACGCGCCACGAGCCGTTAAAGCTGATGAAACCACCTACGAGAGAGGAAAGGGTCAGAGGTGCTGGCGTCCAAAACAGAACATGGATCCTGACGGCAAATTTACAGAGAACTAACCAGGAGTGAAGAGTGTTTGCATGGAATTTGAGGGGGTTTTTCCCTTCTTTTTCTTTTTTTTTCTACGAAGCTATTGTGTTTTAAGAGCTTTGCTTAGGGACCCAACAGTGGTGGGATTCGAACCCGTGGATATTCTGGCCCCTGCCAGTACCTTAACCACTAGGTTAGCACAGTCCCTAAAAATCTGTCCCAGTACATTTCTATGTCAGCCCCAAAGCTCTTAGAATCCCTTGTGCACTTTAGAGACGCCACTGGACCTAGCGCCCAGCACGCAGCTTTTTGGCTTGTTTTTTGATTGAAACTAAATACCTATTTAGCCAGAAATGGGTTCGGGTCGCATGTAGGATCCATTGTGTTTTTGTGGTGTTTTATAAACGAAGCCGAGAAAATAACGGGCCAGACACTCATTCGGTCTGCAATACGGTCTTTGACCTGCAAGTGGCGCCAACGTACCATCACCGCGACAAAAGACTTCAACACCACTCGTGCTTTGATTCAACATTTTCCCCTCAGTTCCAACTGACCTGCTTTCTTGATCCTCTTGCGCTCTTTCAGCTGATAGGGCTTGTGGTCATGGGACAGAGGGACGGCGTTCCCGTCCTTATCACACAGCACTCCTCGGGAATCACCGACGTTGGCGACGGTCAGCTCCTTGTCGGACAGCAGGGCCACCAGGCAGGTCGTTCCTACGGAGAAGAACACAATCTTATGTCGGCAGTGGAGCCTGGAGGGGTTGGGATCGAAACTTACAACCTCCTGAGCACTAGCCCGGAGGCGTATCACCTTCCAATGCATTAAGACTCAATAAGAACTGTAAGATCCTGTCACTTCTTGTTTGTAATTTCGTAGACCACGCACCGTTCCCATCCCACCGCAGGACTGCACTCCCTCCCGCCGCAGCGCACGCAAAGTCGCTCAGGCCGTTTTGGCGTATAGGCTGCATTTTCAGAGAGCCTCCCGACAGTCGTTTGTACCGGCAGGAAGCCTGATCACAAGCGGTAGTTAAAGAACATCTTAAACAGACCTCACCCGAGCAAAAAAAAAAGCACATTCAGTCGAGCTCGGGAAATCTGCCAATCTAAACACCTGCTAAACCAAACAATGCTCGGCTTCACCGAGCTCAGGACTTCAACAAAGCCCGCTTTCTGGTGCTCCCTTTATCCCTGTACCCTCCTTAAATCCTTTCTTTTTACACCCTTCTTCCTTTCCCTCTTTTATTTGCTTTCCCAGACTCGGGGCTCGCTGACCGACAGCCCAGAGGTACCAAACCGTCTCTTCTCGCCTTCGGAATTCTCACCATTGCTCTCAAAAGCTAAAAAGAGCAGACAGGTTAACGATCCGTGATACAAAGCAGTGCCTCGGTGCTATTTCTAGCTTTTATGAAGCTCCCTTTTAGCTTCCAAAGACCTTTTTGGCAAGTCTCAGACGGTCACGTTCAGGACTTAATATGGCCGTGACGCCACATTGAGAAATTCATCAGTACAAGATTGAATTCTCCGATATGACCCACTCATCGCGACTCACCGCGCAGGTTTTGCAGTGGCAAAACTGCAAAGAAATAAAGTGTGCCGACTGGGACGGGAGAGACCTATGAATGGAAACAGCCTAAAGGAAAACTTTGGAATATTTATAGGAGGTGAGGACAAACAGACCCGAATGTGGAAACCGTAGGAATCTCCCCGGGGTGTCCCGCGTCCCAGCTCTCTCGCGAAGTCCCTTTTCTAAAACGATAAGGCATCCCAACGTCACGTTCTTTCCACAGGAAATATATTTTTTTATACTGGCGCGGACAACGTGCGCCCGATCGCACGTCTGCTCCAGCGAACAAATGGTCAAAAATCCGCACCGCGCTGCCAAAAGGTACGTGGACACCCCGTTCATCAGGGGGATCCGTACACGACTCATTGTGGTGTGCATGAAAAACGCTTATCCTCGTTCGGAACCGGTTCGGATGGCGCCGGGAAGAGCGTTTCCATGGCTCAAAAGCCACGCGCCGGCGCTCTGAGTCGGTGGACTGGAGCAGCGATCGATCTAAGGTCATGCGCCTTGGCCAGGTCTGGCGCGGGCTTATTTTCAGACCTCGTACCGGCCCTCGTCCATGAGAAGAACTTTACCTGGTTTAAGGAGGACTTGAACAGGGTTGCCAGACGCACTGAATAGTTGCTCCTAATAATCAGACACACATTAAAAAAGAAATCCACCACTCATTTACCGCACCGTCACCTCGCAAACTCTGAAGCCGAACCAATCGGCAGCTCAGAGGTTTTCCGTCAAGCTCTCAAACATCGGAAGCCAAAAAAAAAAAAATGGCGGGGAAAGGGAGTCACAGTTAAACCCGCTCTTTAAAAGTGATAACAGCTTTGAGGAATGACAAAAAAATTTGAACAATACTGTCAACAAACCGTTCGTCCGCCCCCGTAGGCCATCCGTTTTATAAACGGGTCATAACTGCAGCGATGAGCTCGACGATCAAAGGCGTTGAATTTGTGATTGTTTGGCGTAATCCCACATGGTAGAGGTGTTTCGGAGAAGTATTACGGTTTGAAAAACTCTGGCATGCACACTAACGGGACAGATCTAACTATTTTTTTATTGGCATTCAGGTTCACGACGTGCTCTGAAGGTCATGATTTGGCACGTTTTCACGTTTTACCCAGCCTTGTCGTCAACCAGTCAGGAGATGGTAACCACGTTTCCCACAGACACGTATACTTCCTGTTCTATAAACATCGAAAAAATAACAGAGGGCACAAACGGTGCTTCTTCTGGAGGGGGGGGGGCACCGATATTATTTACAGAGGGCGAGAGGTCAGGACAAAACGACCGGGCTGCAAAAACAGCAGAGAAACGAACGGGTAGGAAGGAAGGGAGAGAGAGAGAGAGAGAGCACGGAGACGGCCGCGGTGTTTACAGAAGGTAAGAGGAGAGGCCGAATTACCACGCGTCCAGAAAAGGAGGGGAAAAAATGAAGAGTAAAAACACAGCGGAGACAGTCAGACGAGGAAGCAGTGTTTGTAGACGCCAGAGAACCGAAGACCGAAAAGTTTACAAAGAAAAAGCAAAAGACGGAGCTGATTTCGAGGGATTTACTGCCAGTGGGGTTTTTTTGCTTCGAGAAAGCAGATACACCGCAAAGGAGTAACAGAAAAATGCAGAGAAATGACACCTCGGGCAACCCGCCGTTCCCCAAATCCCACCGAAATTGGACGACGGAACAGAAGTTTCGTAAGAACGCCGAGTCTCGGTCTCCGGGGGCCGTTCGGGAGCAGCAGGGTCAGAATTCGGCCTAAACGACGCTGGTGTCAACGCTTTGGGAGCGCTTTTGGGCAGCTGAGCATCTTTTAAACCCCACAGTCTCCCTGGGTATGAGCATCATCCGGTCCCTTCTTCCAACAGGATAACCCTCCACGCCCCAATTATCTCAAACTGGCCATGGGTCCCGTTCACATCCCGTTCGCCAGATTTAAGGCACTTCTGAAAAAGCCAAAAGGGTCCCATAAGCCTGATCTGTCTATATTAATAATCGCTTGCTCATTTCTCCCACGTCCCACGAGAGCCGAGCGTCCGCTTGCCTCATGCGCACGATCGCTTTCTTTCTTCTTCTGCTCTTCCGTGATCTTCCCGGGTGTGCCGTAATTATCTGTATCCCTCCGGGTTCAGGGAGATAATGGCCGACTTGGCCCGCTGCTCTGCCTCTCCGATTAGACGCATCGTCATTACTAAAAGGCCAGAGAGAGGAAAGGGGGGGGGCGGAAAGAGAAAGATGTCTTGCCGTACGTGCACAGCGGAGACAGGGACGTCCTCGAATTCTCAAGCCACAAACCAGGACGACAGGAGGACAGAACGAGAGCTGGACAGTAACAGACAGTAACAGTAATAGCGCCGCCTGTCCTGCAGCGGTACTTTCTGACACTCTAAGAGGTTTCAAATCCCGTTCTCCACCAAACCTTGGGCGGGAAGCTGTCCTCGATCGCGTGGAAGTGCGAATGGAAGGAAAAACCCGCGTTCATACGTGCAATTAAAAGGAGTCTCTGCTCTGACCCGAACACCCAGCGACTTTCAGGTCAGTCCAGAAACGCAGTGGCTGCAGGAGGACGAAGAATAAAAGGTTTTGAGGCGGAGTTCAAAGAAACCAATGTCGCAAACGGGCAAACGTCGGATACAGGCCACCGTGGGAAAACCGGATTCAACCCCGGCACCGCGTTGTGTGTTTCAAGTGCCCCCGTAAATTCAACGTGTGGACCTGTGGACCTCCAGGACCTCCGCTGTCAGACTTTTGGATTCGGCTGTGTGTACGTGGAGTTTCGCTTCAGTTTAACTCGAGCGCTTGGGTGAAGTTTCGACCAAACATGCAGACGCGGATAATGTCAAGCCACAAACAAAAGCGGATCCTGTTTTGAATCCAAACCGTAGAGTCTAAATGTTTGTCAGCCCTCAACGGCGCGCAGCTGAAACGATGACGCGACTTTGACCCCGGGGCAGAAACGTTCCGCGTAACTTAATTAGGAATCCAAACGGCAAGACGCCTTGCTCGAATAGCCGATCAAGCACACAAATCCTGCAGAGATTAGCAAGGCCACGCCCATCCTTAAGGAGTGCCAGGTGCGTTTTGTTTTTCTGCCATCTGTCTTGACATAACAGACTCATAAACGTGACCGAGGATCGCTCACAAATCCCTCAACCCCGCAAACCTGGTGCTGATTTACTCCGAGCATCGCACGTGTGCCCAAGTATGCGAAAAAACGGGGGTTGGAGGGGATGGGGGGCAAATGAAAATCAGTTTTCTGCTCGCCATATTTGAGGCACATGGGATTTTGAACGTTCATCGCGGGGGCAGCTCAGAGCTTTTGTGCTTCCCAAGGACATTTTCATATCGAAATGAATGGGCCCGCCCGTTTTCGCATGTGTCGGTCAGACGTCCCACTCCCGGTGCTGCTCGAAACCCCACGCGTGGCAGAAGATACTTCTCCATCCAAGCAGCTGTGACTTAAGGGGCCTTGCTCACGGACCCATCAGTGGCAGAGGTTGGATTTGGGACAGTACCTTAACCGCTAGGCCACCACAATCCTCTTGTTACGCAAGATAAATCGTTTGCCTTCTAAGCGGTTTTTGGTTTTTATGGACGTCTTGGCTCGCTTGTGCTACGTTTTAAAGCTTTACCTTTACCCTTTCTGCGCAAAAGTCTTAGACCACCATTAGGTTTGCTGAATGGCCCAAAGCCA
>JAUZST010014426.1:0-10617 GCA_034779995.1 Parotocinclus haroldoi
CAAAAAAACGGGCTGAATAATAATAATAATAAAGCCATCGGATTTCAATAGTGTGCTTGCTTGCGCAATCACACTAAAAAGAATAATAATACAATAACAATAAAATAATAATAATGATTTTAAAAAAAATAATAACAGCAATAACAATAATCCAAATAATAATAATAATAACAACAATAATTAAAAAAATAATAACAATAATAAAGAAAAGTAATAATAATATTAATAATAATTTAAAAAATAATAACAATAATAAAAAAAGGTAATAATAATAATAATAATAATAATAATAATAATAATAATAATAATTTAAAAAGTAATAACAATAATAAAGAAAAGTAATTATAATAATAATAATAATAATAATAATAAAAATAATAATTATAATTTAAAAAGTAATAACAATAATAAAGAAAAGTAATAATAATAATAATAATAATAATAATAATAATAATAATAATAATAATAATAATTTTACAGGGGCGTGGTCGTCTCACGGCTCCAGAAAGCCCTGGTTCGCCAGGACCCATCAGTGCAGTTTTGCATGTTCTCCCTGTGTCTCTGTAAGGTTCCTACAGGTAATAGGATTTCCCTTCCACATTCCAAAGACGTGTTTGGTCAAAATGGTGTCTGTAAAGATTCCTGGCTTCACAGAGAGAGAGTGTGTGTGTCTGTGTGTGTGTGTGTGTGTGTCTGTGTGTGTGTGTGTGTGTGTGTGTGTGAGATGCGGTCAATGTTATTGTGGGGATCAAATGTTTCCACAGTAATATAAAGATCTGACATTCGTTACCTCGTGGGGACATTTCTATAGAAACAGGGGTGGAAACTTTATTAAAACGTTCTCTCTCACCTCCTGTTTAACCCCATCCTGAACGTCCGGGCGCCGAGGCGACGTTTCGGCCGATCAGAGGTTACTGATGTGTTCTGTGAGCTGTTTTATGGAGACGAATAAAGTTACTGGGTCCCGTCATTGGGTTTAAATCGTACGGGAAAATTAAAACATAAAAAAAAGCACCTGATTTAATAGCGGACGTGGCTCGGCATGTTCACGCTTGAGGACACGAGTTAAACGACCTTAAACCATTCGCAACAGCCATGAAATGTAAATAGAATTGGTTTATTGTCGCCCACTGATATGTTCGGATGCATTAAACTTAAATAGAGCAACACTTCCCCATCCCCAGGAGAGCGGCTTTGGACTTCGGCATGATGTCACGTCCTGTTCATCGGTCCTTGCGAGGAGCTGATTGGTTTTCCGTGGCAGGATTTGGTTGGACAGGTCCCCTGAGCCAGGCACGTGGTACTGTGAGGAACGGGCAGGGGCTACAATCAAAGCTGGACCCTGATTCGTTTAGACGGGAAAATCACGAGCATCGCTCGTACCGTCGTCCGTTTCAGGCCCGAGAGCAGAGGGTTCCGCCCCGGTGGTCAGGTCAGGTCGCCATGTCGCCTAAACTCCCTCCATCTCATGAGCAGCACGCTAGAGACGGCGGACGAGCCTGACTGCGTGCGCTCGGGTAATCCGAGGACGGCATCACTCCGTCCTCGACACGGCGGCCAGCCCATGAAACCGACAAGCGAGCGGCCAGCTTCTGAAAAATGTCTTCATTTCGTGGAATTTAATTCCAGGGTTGCCAGATCCCGCCACGGAAACAAGCCACCGGGTCTAGGGAAACGAGGCCAAAACAGGCGACCTTCTGTAATGCCGCCGTTTACGCCACGCCCATCCGATCGAGCAAGGGGCGGGGTGGGGGTGGGGGCTGGGGGTTCTGAGAAATCCGATTACTGAGATCAAACCCGGCTGTTTTTCCTAATCTTGGTAAGAATTCCGATTAGGGATCGGATCATTAAGTGCATGTAATGGTGTAATAACCGTGACTATCCATTTAAAGCTTGCACACTGAGCTGAGCATCGTTAACCGGATCGGATCGGGACCGACCCTAAAGCCTAAATTTCGGGTTGCGGTGCAGACAGAGGGTGCTATTTCCTGTCCTGATTGTGTTCCCGTGACCAGAAGCGATTCGGAGGAATGCCGAGGTCTTGCTGCACCTCAAAGGAAGGGATTGTGCCCCGAGTTCTGGAGCTGTTGGGCTGTTTGGGGAGGAGGCACAGAGGAGAGGGGAAGCAGAGGTCGAGGCAGGTTTGGGGGCAGGTCCAGGGGCTGGGGCAGGTTGTGGGGCAGAGAGGTGCTGTAGGGCAGAACGCCGGGCACAGTTTGAGAGGGCAGAGGGGACGTGGAGCTGGGTCGCATCTGGTTTAGAGTCAGTCGGCCTCGGTCACAGTGGAATGGGTTGGTGGGGGAGGGAGCGCTCAGACCTGAGGACGACAAAGAGATTCAAGAAGCGAAAACGGTACGGCTGTGGGGTTCTAGAGGGGCCACGCCTGTATGAACGGGGCTCTGACCTGAGAGGAAGGGGTTCTTGCTCTTGGCCGGTGGGTTAGAGGGGTTCACGTTTGCCAGCGGTCGTTGTTTCGGAGGGATCAGCGTGTCCAGGTTGATAAGCGAGGCAGCAACGGTCGGACCAAGGAAAGCCTCGGGCGTGCCGCACTTTCTCGGGGTGACGGGGTCGAGGTGCGACCGGGGGCTGACCTCGACCCGCCCGTTGACCTGCTGCCCCATTGGCAGGTCGCTAAACAGATCTAAATCTGAGGGAAAGAGGGGGAGAGAAAGGCACGAGGGTTTGAAGACAGCGATCCAAACGCTCTTTTTAAAAAATAATTTAAAAAAAAGAATGAGCAGCCAGGGCAGTACCAGCTGGGCTCTCACAGCGAGGACTGAACACGCTGTTGGGTCGTTTCTCTCTGGGCTCTTCTTCCTTGCCGACCGAAAATGGGTAGACCCCTGCCGAGGCTACAGTGACACAAACGACATACATGAAACAAAATAAAAGTCACGTGGACGAGACGGGCAGTCGCGTCGTGCCGGGCGTACCTGGCCGAACTGGACTCCTCCAGGCGCGTTCTTCTGATTGGGGAACAGACGTAGGTGCTGGGGCTCCCCAGGCGTCTGGTGCAGACTGGTTAGTAGCCCAGTGGTGGGCGGGGCTACTTGAAGATACGTGGGCTTTCCATGGACTGCCAGCTGCAGGGGCGCTGGTGTTAACTGGACCTGAGGGAAGATCATGTTTCAGAGTGAACAAACCAAATCCAACCCCTTATAAAAAAAAAAAAAAGGATAAGAATTTGAAACGGGTCTCTGACCTACAGACTCCCAGGGGTCAGAAGACAGTGGGCAGGTGGGCTGGGAATCCCAGAGGTCTTTACCAGGTGGAGCTTCCGAAGGTCCGAAAATGTCCTCCAGATCAACGATGGATGGCTGCAGGGAAACAGGGGGCAGAGTTCCACGATCATACAGGTTTCCCTTAATCAGCTATCGCTTCTGCCCCGTTTACCGCCCTCTGCAGTTCTGTCCCAGTCATGTCTCTCTCCTTCACCCCAGTTCCCAGCCTGCCTCACTCCTCACCCGTTTAGGTTCCTGGTTCCCCAAGCAGGTCCACTGGTCTACACCTGTGTCCTTGTTTGGGTTTTCGGCTCGGACCTCGTCTCCTTCCTGTGAGGTTAGTGCTCCTCCCTGGTCACCCGTTCCTTAATTCGAGACCCATTTGTATGGTTTCGCCCTGGACCTTTTCCATAAGGGGCTCCACCTACCTAAAAGACCCGCCCGTCATCCACATGGGTGACCTCCTCGATCCATACTTGGTTCTGTTCAGTAAATCCCTGTGCTTACCTTAGGTAACCCAACCCATCTGGTCCCAATTGGTGTTCCCATATTTCTGCCTAGTTCTACCAGGGAAGATCTCTGGAGACTAATCTGGAGACTAAAGGAAGAAGATCCCTGATACAGCTGTGAATCAGGTCATTTAGAGGCTGAACTACGGAGCAGAAGGGTTGGGGGTTCATGCCCCAGCCCCCCCCCCCCCTTCCCCCGCCAGGATGCCACTGTGGGGCCCTTGAACGCGGCCCTTAGCCATAACCACCCTGTCCCCGTGTGAGATCGTACCAGGTGCAGAAGGACCAACTGAATCTAAATGTAATCAGTAGATCATTCTGGTCTTTCCTAACCTCTCCGGGTCCGGCTGCACTTTCTCCTCTGCCGCGTTCCAGAGCTTTAGACCGTTCGGGTTTGGATTCATCCCCTTGACCTTTGCGTTGTTCCTTTCGGGAAAAGACAGAACACGATGAAAGGTCCCAAAAGGAAAGGTCCCTTTGGCGTACCCATGCAATTTGGTGTATGACGCGTTACCTCTCGGCTCATGGCGAGAGCCAGCCGGAGCTGGAACTCCTCCTCTCCACTGGTCTGAGGTCGAGACTGCTCCAGATCAGAAGCTCTCTGAGATGACGGGGACGCTAAGAGAGAGGCACAGAGAGAAAGCGAGAGAGAGAGAGAGAGAGAAAGGGAGAGAGAGAGAGAGAGAGAGAAAGAGAAAGAGAGAGAGACAGAGAGACAGAGAGAGAGAGAGAGAGAGAGAGAGAGAGAGACAGAGAGAGAGAGAGAGATTAGAAAGGGAGCTTTCAGAACTGTCTGTTTCTATTTCAATATTTCAATATGTAATAATAACAGGCGCTCTTCGTTACAGTGACTTTCATTTATGTTGATCTAAATGAGGGTCCAAACAGCCGAAAACGAGTCTAAAACCAGTAGTTATATGCTTTCCCTGAAGACAATAAGACGTAATTCTTAATCAAAATCAACTCTTATTTATTTTAATGAATTACACTTCTGGAAAAAATTGTAGAATTGCATTTTAATTCAATAAATTACTGACAAATCCTAAATAAACAACTCGTCAAATAAAGATGCAGTGCTTTCAAACCTCGATTAATAATAAGTAAAATGGAAAGAAAACAAATTCATATTAATTAAACAAAATATTAATGTTTTAACGTAGGTTGACATAATAAATGTTTTAACTTAGGTTTGGTTAAAAAAGATTTGGTTCAGGTGCTGACGTAATCAGTAGCTTAATAAGTAGAATAAGGCGTGTTTGTGTTGGAATTGATCAGGTACTGGAACGGAATTACTGTAATACATGTAGATATTATGACGTGTGTTTGTGTTTGTGTTTTTTTGTAGAAATGAGAGAGAGAGAGAGAGAGAGAGAGAGAGAGAGAGATTATTAGAAAAGGAGCTGAACTGACTATTTCTATTTCTATTTCAATATTTCAATGTGTAACAGAGCTCTTCTTTAAAGCGACTTACATCTATGTTGAGCAGGGCTGAACTCGGCTAAAAAAACCTGAAAACCAGTATAAAACCAGTAGTTCTATGTTTTCACTGGAATGGAATTGCTGTATTACACGTAGATATTATGATTTGGATGATTTGGATGATTAGAGGGCTTCTGGCTTTATTTAGGGCGCTTCAGCTTCTGGTTAAGAGAACACCATTTGGTTCAATAATTATTGTAAACCTCATACGATATATTACACATTATACAGTTTTATATTTAAGCTATCATTTTTACACACGGTCAAGATACATCCTCGTTAATTTAGCATGTTGAAACATTTAAATGACCCCAAAGTATGTATATATATATATATATATTTCTATGTCTTTTCAAAGCCGCAAAAAGATGCTGATGTGAACCGTCCGGTATTCCAAGCTTTACTGTCCTTAAGATGGATCTCAAGGGCTCATTATCAGTCTGCCACACAGACCTTTAGTGTCCGTGGATTACTATAAATGATTCAATCTGTTCATGCATGAAATTATTACATTTATTCACGCGTGTTTTAATTCAGGCTAAAATAATGTATATCCATATACAGCTCTGGGGGCAAAACTTTTTTCGAACCCACTCAATTGTCTTAACGTTAACATACATACATGTATGGCAGTTCCAACACAGACGCACCACATTCTACCTAATGAGATACTGATTAGGTGATGAACCTAAACCAAATCTCTATTTATAGAGGGAATGGCAAACTGTGTTTGAAAAAAAGATGTTTGAATTTGCATAGATTAAAACGTTGGTTGAATTGAATATTAACTTTACTAAAATAATGTATTTATTTATTATTATTTACTATTTATTTATTATTATTTGCGTTCCGAAAACTGCGTATTTTAGAGCGAATAAACGCTCTTGCTAGAAAACTGTTCCATTTCACTGAAACCCGAGTGCCTACAAATCGAAAGTTAGAGAAACTGATCATTTCGCAGTCTTTACTTATTTCCCGAGCTGTAAATATGAGTCAAACATATTGTTTACTTGATTCATTGCCTGATATAAAAAAAACATATATGTTCACATGAAGAGTCTCAGAATGAATGCGTCTTGGTTGTTCTTTTAAAAAAAAAAAAATTCAGTTCCTAGATATGCAATAATAAGGGTTAGGAATCTTCTTCACATTGATTTGTCAATCAGGATTTTTGGTTAAAATGAAAATATTTAGAGCTTTGATGTGGCTGGATTCCATTGCCCTTTGTTCACTGCTCTTTTAATTGGCCATAATGACATTTCAAAAATACATATCTGAAAGAACTGGATAATTGAACTATTACCATTTTATTTTAAACATTATGCCAACCAGCACCAGGTTTGGGGCTGGAAGTCAGGCATGTACAAAGTGAATTACATATTTGTATGACATTAAAAGTTGTATACGCTAAAACGTTACAGTATGGTAACTGTTTCTGCTCATTCTCTCTACTGAAAAACATTATAAATATAGAAATAGATACTGAAATAATTGTTTTTTAGTGTATCAGTATAGTGATATTGCATCGTTCCTTTGCGGAAAATAAGGATTAAACGATAAAGTGTTTTAAAATGTTTAAAAACATGCCAGGAGGATCCCCGCTGAGGATTGTTGAGGTTTAATGTTCTTAAGCACAGGTCAGTGTGTGCTCTATGGATGGATAGTGGGCTGTTATAGGATCATCTTCTATTTGTCAGAAATAATTATATATATAATTTTTTTAAGTATTTAAGTATTTAAACATATAAAGAACAATTTATCTGTATTTTTGACTTTAACAAAAGCAAACAGAAACTTAATCTTAAATTTAAGGCCTTGACGCCAATCTCTTGTTATTATACTGTTGAAAACTGATAGTTTTCTTGAGATCATTTTTTATTACGTTACACTAAAGGATAACGCAGCCATGATGTCATGTGTGTGTGTGTGTGTGTGTGTCCGTGTCCTCACGAGATATGTTTGGGGTGTTCTTGATATGCGTGCATTTACCAAGACAGATTGTAACGTATATCTTTATCCTCATGTCGTATTGTTAATTGTGACTTATTTCGTGAATACGCATATAGCATATCTTTCGCAAATGTTCCAACCTTGAATATGGGACTGATAGCGTTTGCTTCTTAATCTATTCTGTATTTGTCTCTGCGTTTGTGGGTGCGTGTGTGTGTGTGCGTGTGCGTGTGCGTGTGTGTGTGTGCGTGTGCGTGTGCGTGTGTGTGTGTGCGTGTGTGTGTGGTGTATTCCAAGAGCCCAGCACGTCATTGTGCAGAAGCAGGCTGGGGAATGCAGCGCTGGAGTCAGGCTAATCTGGCTGAGCAGTCTGCCTGTCTGCCTCAGTCCTATCTGTGCTGCAGCTCTCACCCCCTCACTCCCTATCTCTGCTCCTGCACTGGGGCACAGCAGGAATCCCCCCCCCATCCACCCACACAAAAGTTTGCATGCATACTTATTCCACATTTAAAGTCCCTTATCAATGTCTTTCATATTCCTGACTCTAACCTAATCTCACAGAAGGTGGAGGGTTTCATTAGAAACCCAAATGCCCTAGCATCAAAGCATGTATGGTTGAGTGTGGGTTTGCTTGTTTTTTTTTTCTTTTCTTTTAAGACCTGGAAACTATGAGTTCAATGCCGTGGGAATAATGTGCAAAAAACAACACCTGCCATGGGAAAGTGGCAGCAACATACGAAGATTGTGGAAAATAGCAAATGAAAAGACTATTAAACCATGGACACAGGGAAACCTTCATAAACCTTCATAGAAAGTATGACCAGATCGGCACTGGGCAGCATGGCGGCATGGCACACAGCTGACATGTTCTGTACAGCTGCGGAGCACCAGTTACATTTTGAGGTGGAATTTCAGGTACTCTCAACTCTCAAAAACAAGCCAAGAAGTGAACCGGCTACTAAATTGCCCCTGAATGCCTTGGTAACCCATCAACTACATATTCCTGAATTTTAGTTAGTGTTTGAGGGACTGCTATCAATCTAACATAACCTTCATCAAGGGGTTAGTTGAGATATATTGTGTAAATAAATGCCGAATTGTTTTCTGTGACTGACTTTTAAGATAGTGATGTCTCACTACTAAATGAATTAATTTATTCCATTAAAAATGCCACTGATGGATCCCAGAGAAAGGCTCTTAACCCTCAGCTGCTCAACTTTGTACTAAGTAATTTGCATAAGCGTGTCTGCTTAATGAGTAAATCATTAACCCTGGTTTGTTCAGTTTTGTAAATGTAATAATACAATTTCCTAAATGAATTTAGGTTCCAAAAGTAAATAAATCAGTGACAAAATTGTAAATTGGCTCTGTGGTCAAAACTTTGGATATAACCAATGCTACGTTCAAACAGCAGGTAAAAGTGCCCCAAATCTTTTTCGCCATGTTTGACAAGGATATGACTATTAGGGCAGCGTAAATAGAAACACTGAATCTGACATTTTCAGTTCTGATTACACACTTTGATATGGGATGAAATCCTATACCCATACGCAATGCACAGTAACAGGGTACAGTAAGACTGAAAATCGTGCAACTTTTATTTTAATTGTAATTCCATCTTTACATTCGTCATAAAAGAGAAGAGTTCAGTTCCGTAGAGGCAGGACAGTGAAGAAAGAGACCTCAAATATTGGGATGATGTCTATGTGCAGACAAAATTAGAAGGCTTGTTTACTAAATTTACTAAAAAAATGGCTGAACGTGGCCACAGGAGGACATGACGGCAGTGTCAATGGAAAATACGAATCTTCAAAGCCAAATGTAAAGAAGCCAAGAAAGCAAACCAGAGAAGGGACATGGCTGGATAACTGGCTATTTTTTAAATGACCATTAAAGTGCCTGTGACTGTTGACTCCATATTGATTGTTTATCAGTGAGTGAGCTGGTCATGTGAAGCATTGCTCTTTTGAGTATAAGTTCAGACGTGTGAACAGTTTAGACAAATGTCAGACAAAAATCATGTCAAAAATAGCACTTGGTGAGAAAATGGCCTACTTTGCCCTCAGTGTGAACCTAACAAAAGGCTGCGAGTTCAGATCCTGCCTCCACTAAACAGTGGTCCCTTAAATGAATCCCAATCCTCAATTCAATTTAAACGAGGGTTTCTATGAAACGCAATCAATGTCTGACGTTTATTTGTAAATGAACAATCTTATGTTTTACAATGTCTATTACACATTTGCTATAAAGCTAAACTAAATCAGCACTCACAAAGACAAAAAGCACAAAACAAATGACAATTCCAGCCTCTTTTTAGAGATTAATTTATAGTCAGGATGGAAGACATGATATAATATATAATTACTGTACTCTGCTAAAGTTAGCACTTCCTCCATTTTGGATTTACTGCACTACTGTCAACAACACATAGCATTTATGCTCATGGGTAAAGTTCTTTACAAGACATTTTGCCTGTGAAACGTAATCGTATGGGAGGATTGTGAGGTGAAACTGTCCATCACAGTGCATTTATTACCAGTTTGTGTGTGAAACAAAGGTCATTAGAACAGAACAGTTCAATTCCCATTAATTTCACAAAATCACTCAATTGCTAGAGGACCAAGAATCAAGTGAGATTAGATTGGAAGTGCAGTGGATCTTCCCAAACCTTAATACCACACCAACGTGACTGCTTATAGTCGAGTCAGAGGAGCTGTACCTTAAAACAGGCCTTGATGCTGATTTAAAACGGGCTACAGAATTGATGTCAGTCTAACGTCACACAAAGCAATGCCCAGGCTTGTATTAGTGTTTTATAGTGGGACACTTGGCCAGAGCAATTACAGGTCCATAGTGCAAGTTTTACAAGCATGTTGTGTTGTTTTTGGCAGAGCTGATGATGAGTGCTGGTTGTTTATAGCACCCAAGGAAAGGGAATTTGCACGAAAATGCAATTTTAACCGAATTTAAATTCAGCACGGACTATTTCATATAATATTCGTAAATAAACTTTGATATATATACGCAGGAATAAAGAAAAAGACGTACAAATCTGGAAAGAAAGCTACCCAGTTTTAAGGAATTTAAAACAGTATATTTGGTCAATTAGTAATATTTATAATATTAATGTCCAAGTGTGTGGCTGTGGGAATTTAGGTTTTCTGGGGGGTTGTTTTGACTTGTTTTGTAAGTTGCGCCTGTCATAGAGCGTGTTCATAGGCCGAGGGAGTTAAACCTTAACACATTTGACATTTAGCACAAATTCAGCACAGTTCCTTGCCTAACCAGCCATTCAGTGCAGCTCTTTCTTTACCTCTTAATGCAACTGCACACAGAATCCCAAAGATAAGAGCAAGCAAAAATGATTAATGATCTCCCATACTGCTGCTCACACACACACACACACACACACACACACACACACACACACACACACACACACACACACACACACACAC
>JAUZST010014427.1:0-10617 GCA_034779995.1 Parotocinclus haroldoi
TAAATATATAATAAATATAATAAATATATAATAAATATATAAAATAATAAAATAAATAAAGATGTTCTCATAATATGCATAACCAGTCTCAATCTTGAATTCCACAAAACAGCTAAGGATAAATATTAATGCCAAAACATTTAGTGTATCAGCTTTTCCAGGTTAACAGCTATATTAATGGTAATTTTATCCAGCTATGAAAGACATAATAACATTACCACACAAATTATACTATAAATACGTGTTAAATGGCCAGATTTTCTTTTTGTACTGATAAGCTCAGAATAAAGTCAATGACTGTCTTTCTCTTAGGCAAAACAACAAATTATGAGCAATGGAACGCTTCTGTCTCATCAAAACTTAAGCAATGGAAACTGGAAAGATTTTCACAAGTGTTCTGATGGCAAGTATGTTCTCCTGGCCTTCCAATGTTAATTTGTTAACTACATTTTTATGTCTGAGAACTTTTGAGAACTCCCTGCTCCTCAACATGTAGGGATATCTTAAATCTTATAGATTTATGACACAAATGTTAGTGGCAAAGCCTGTTGTACTGTCACGTTTCTGAACATTTTATTAAAAACCTATGCCATTATTTTAGCTTCCTACAGATAAAAAACAACCTGACTCATTCTTCCAGATGTACATAAAAATACCAGGCTGACCACAGAATCTTGTATTGGTGAAGGTTGTACCAGTCATCCAATAAACCCCAGTAAAAAATACATATATATTGGAAATTACATAAGGAAACGGATATCCTCCAATGATGTTAAAGTTGGGAGACATAATTATAAAAAAGTAAAGAGTAAAAATGTGCCAAAGGACACTCAATAAAAAATAAAAATATAGGCGTACTGATACATTTTTTACATGATTTGCACAAAAAACGTAAATCTGATAATAAAATAAAATAAACTTTAACAGAAAATTGTTGGCCAGAAAATGAACAAGAAATAAACATATTCCTAAATGAACTAATGTAACTAAACATATAGCTAAATGTAAATGTAACTGTACTAAATGTACTGTATGCAGCAGCATTTCCATTTGATTTTCTTAAATATGTTGTTTGGTTAGTATTGCAAGTAAAGTAATGTAAAATGTAATCCTTATATCAAACATTTATATTTTCAAGATTTTCTATTTATGTAAAAGACGACTGTGTAAGTTAATTTAAGTTAAGACTGTGACAGTTTGCTGCAGCAACATGTAGTGACAAGCAAATGATGGCACAGGCCTAAGAAATACATTTCCTTAGTTCATGTTAATTTTCTGATCAATTATTTGTTTGTTTTTTAAAGGCCACGTGGAGGAGATGTGATTTTTGTGTGGAGAAATGTAGGTTGGAGAGCCACTTGGAATTTATTACCTGTTATTCTTATGGTTTATTAGAATAACCTGTGTGTGTCCGCGCGTGTGGTGTGTGTGTGTGTGTGTGTGTGTCTGTGTGTGTGTGTGTGTCTGTGTGCATGTGTATGTGTGTGCGTGTCTGTTAGCTGCGCACATAACAGGCGTTCTTTAGTTATTAGGCAGCACTGTGCTGCTGAAAACACACTTTGTGTTGTTTTCCAAGCAAAATAGATTTTGTTATGTGAGACTGAATCTGACACCATTAACTGTTGGGTTACAAAAGTTAAACATCTTACTTTAGTTTTTCATCAAAGATAGTGCTTTACACACTGCCCAATCGTGCCGAATAAAAATACTATTGCCACATTGCATTATAAAACCATTACAATGAGAAGTAAAGTAAGAATACAAGTACTCCTGAAATTAAATATTGTAATTATAAGCATGCAGCACCTCTCCTTAACTTATAACTTCACTTCACAAACATTACATTTTTGATCACATACCTATTCTTCTAACAATATTATAGATATTATCTTAGAATAGAACTTCTGCACATACTGTCAGTGATACAGCATATGTTATTCAATGATGTGCTCAGTCCTCACATTAGTATTCAGTTAACATGTGTCAGAACTTGGTCTGCAATTCGAACTGCTGCCAGAAGAACACTAGAACTACTAAAATAACTACTGCTCTAAACACAAGTGTTGTAAGTTCATCTCTCTGGCGCATTAGGAGTGATATGGCTTGCTCAGTATATCTTGGACCCCTCTCTCTTTCAAGACTTTCATCAAGAGCAGTCAGACCACCCAGGTACTATTCTCACAGGGAGACATTTTGGTGGTTGTTTGGATTTGCAGGGGGAAGGGTTTTCCTCACCAAAATTGTGTTATTCACCTCATACAACCATAGACATTCAATACAATGACAACTTATCTGTCAATGTTAGGACTCTAAAACTCTGCAAAGCTTTCTAGAATAACCAGAAAGTCCGAATTTTAGTACTGCATATACTGGCAATTGTATTGCAGTGGTTAAGGTACTCAACCCAGAAGGTTGAGGTCCCCCTCCTCTAAGCAGCCTCTGATGATCCCTAAATGTGAATGTTTTCTCTGTGTATTTACACCCATGACTGTTATAGAAAACCCCAGATCAGAAAAAAACGTGGGAAAATGCACACAGCAAACAACTTTCTCACATTTACTTTTATTTCATAGCAGACTGTAGGAAAAAGTTATACAAATCCATTCCTGAATTTCAGGCATGCAACATGTTCCAATAAATAGTTGGAACAGGGACAAGTTAGAGCTAGTACTGGATTATAAAAATTAATAATGATGTGATTTCAAAAAAGTGATTTGGTACAAGAGCAGCATCCAGGAAAGGAGTCTTTGATGACCAAAGATTAAAAACTATTTGCTTCAAAGAAAGAATTTGCATATTTCTCCTTCTACAGTGCATATTATTATTAAACTATTCAATGGACCTTGAGGAATTTTAGTGTGTACTGACCAAATTTTGAGTCCATGAGCTTTGATCTCCCAGATGGCACTACATCTTGAATAGCTGATATAATCATGTGGGCAAACGTTAAACGTTCAAACGTTAGTTAAGCACTACAATACAGAGTTAAATTAAAAAATGTCACTTGAAACTTTACTGTGCAAAAAAAGAAGCCTCATGTCCAGCAGCTGCGTCAACTTCTGTGAGCTCAGAGGTATCTACAATGGACCCACTGTGGGAACATATATTGTGATCAGATCAATATGTATTTCAGCTATTTTCTTTAATGGACACTGTGCGCATCAGATCAAAAACAAAACTGTCAGCATCAAGTCCAAAAGCTTGAGTCTGTCTTGGCTTTGTTAGTGCCCATGGTACAAGTCATTTACACTTCTCTGATGCCAGCATGAATGCAGAAAATATTTTAATAATGTAGAGCAACATATGTTCATTTAAGATGTCATCTAGGGACATCCATGCAGTTTTTAACAAGAAAATGCAAAACCGCATGCTGCACATATTACAAAGGTATGGCTGTTTAAGAAGATGGTACAGGTACTAGACTGGCCTGCCTCCTGTCATGATCTGTTCCCAACAGAGAATGTGTGGTGAATTTTGAAATGAACTGTATTGTTGCACATCTTAAAACGTGTTTGCAGGAAGAATGGGACACCTGAAACACTAAAGAGCTTGTTATCTTCTGTGCCAAAATATATTATACATGTGGTGAAAAAGAATGGCCACATTTCAAACTGGTAAATGCTTTACCATCACATTTTTTACAATGTGTTGTAGGCCTGAAATGCAGGAAATGGTGTCTCTTCAAACTACCCCACCTATATTGCATATGGATTTTTTAACTTTACTTAGGCACTCATACCAAAATAAAACAATGTGTAGCCATGGAGTAGGTAACTTCACAGTTTTAGCCATAAAACAAATATTTAAAGATCACTGTCCAAATCTGGGAAATTGAATAATTCTGTGGCTTCTCCCTTTATTTTTTAATCTGATCAGGATAAGTGGAGGAACTTTTTTATTTAGCTAGCAAAGCAAACTTTCAGTAACGTTGATTTACATAAAATAAGCAGAAATATTACTCATAAAACTAGTAACATGCACAATTTTGTTAATACACTTATTAATCATTCTCACACAAATTTTAAGTTAACTATTTGTAATTAATAACTAATAAAAGATCATTTGACCGCAAAACATGCCCTCTAGCTACTGATCAGGGCTGCGTTTCCCATAATGTTCTTAACACATAGCACTTTGTAACCTCATACTTAAAATCATTCATTCGTAAATCTAAGAGTAATCTGACCCACTGGTAAAGCACTAACCTCTTAACTTACGTGCAGTTCTGACTTTAAAACAAAAGAGGCCGCTAATTGCCCTTTTAAACACATTGATGCATTGTTTTGTGCATATCAGTAGCACACACACATTTTGTACAAACATTAATTCATGTGGATTTCAATTTAGCTTTCAAAGTGTTAATACATCCCCTGTTTTGTAAATATTTTTATACATGGAAGTAGACTCTGGTGCATTTATTGGGTGCAAGTCATGTTCTTCCAAATATTTTATTGAGACACCACTTGACAGACAGGTAAATAAATGCTACATACATTTGGGGAAAAAATGTATTTTCATCTTTCTGCATCTGCTACACACTGTAAGAAGAACTGGGATCTGGAAGACAAATCTTAGAGTTAATAAAACTGCCACAAAAAAGCATTTTTAGAGATTAAATAGGTGAATTAAAAATAGATAGCCTGGACACCTGAAACTTAGCCACAGAACGCTGAATAAACTCATTTAAATCTACACCTGCCACACCAGAGATCCCTTCAGTTGCTGTTGGGCCTAGTATTCCCATGGCTTTTCTTCTTCTGGAGTAAGTGCTGGTGTAGATAGCAGACTCCCACCGATCTCAGCCCTCTCTTTCCTGAGTTGTGCTCCCTTTCTATTAGCTTGACTAGAAAAATCATGCCATTTTTTCAAGCTGTACTACAGCACTTATGTTGCTGGCAATCTCCTCCTATATCTGCTTGTTCTCTTTATTTGTAGAACTTCCCTGAGCATTGGAAAATATACTTCTCACAAAAATTAAAGGGATACTTTGAACTTAAATCTCCCATGATGAAATATCCCATAATTTTTGTGAGCAGTGTAGTATGTTTTTCCCATTTCTTCAAGCAGTTGCCTTAATTCATCCAGGGAAAAAGTTTGTGTGGTTGGTGTGCCTTGTTTCCTGACTGAGGTATGACAAGTTAATTCGAATTAGTTTAGAATAAGTTTATATAGGTTTGACATGCAATAGACAGCATTTAAATTAAATGTTTTCTTTTTTTAAATTAAACAAATAATGTAAATACATGTTTGTTATTCATTTTTATAATAATGATTCTAAAAATTATAAATTATCATTATAATAATAATTATTTACATTATACTTTTGTGGCACAACAATGAAGAAAGGTGTGTAAATCGAGTGGTTCCATTTTTGCTTGGTGGTGCACAGACACGGGCGGAGTCAACAAAAAGCTACTTAAAAGGTCCTTCATAAGTTTGGAGACTAAGAAGGCTTTTGGAAACACTCGCAAAAGTGTTGTTAAAGTTAAGTCGGTCTTAAAGTTATTCTTAAATCACTAAGATCTATCATTAAATAAATATAAACAGTTTTCTACATTTTCTATACTCTCACAACTTGTGTAAATCCAACATCAGTACCTGACCTCACTTTTGGCCTAATGACTGGATAGAAACACATAAATATTCCAAAATGAAAAAACATTCTCAGAGGAGTGCAGCTTGTATAGCTAGAAAACAGGTGCCAGTCATTTATTATTGGTCTTGTATATGTTGAACTGTGGTAATTAGCAATTTATTTGACAAAGTAGTCAATATAATAATTACTTTGTAAAAAATAGTTAGTCTGTTCAGTATGACTAGGTTTAAAGCTTCTCAATTTTCAAGCTAAAATGTTTATCCACGCACTATTAAATTCACAAAGGCACATGGTTAGGTGTATCACATACACTTACTAAAATACAAAAAACAAGCTTTATCCTCCTTTAAGGAACACAAACATTTTGAGTTTAAAAGAAGAATTATCAATAGAGGTTACCACACTGGATGCCACACATAGTGATTTCAAGTCTTCTGGCATAAATTTTTAAGTTGTACGTCACTGAAAGAAATAGAAACAGATTTGGCTCTTTACAGAATATAAAATCATTTCTTCTTTTGTTTTTAGGATGTTGTATCTACACAAGTCAGGCACACTATTGTTTATCTATTTTTATGTATATCCATTTCTGAAATACCGTACCATTAGGGTACCTATGCAGTAATAATAACAACCATAACTTCTAATTATACATAATAATATAAAGGATATTTTATAATAAGAAGATTATTTTAAAAATTAATTAAAACTGGATAATCTTTTATCATAGTGTAAGAAATATTGTTGTTTTAGTAATACAAATATGGCAAGAAAGTAAAACAGCATATTTTCAAATGCAAATACATTTTCTATAGATATAGATTTATATAGATTTTAGGGGGTTTTATGTTTTTTTAGTTTTAGTATAGAATTTAGTGTCCTCCTAAAATGTAATTTTCGTAGTACATATGTGTCAAATTATTTCTGACCCCCCCTCCCCCTTACTGTCCATGTGAGGACTTTTGACTGACATAATGATTACTGTAGGTAATAAATGCTAGTCTAACAACTACACCTAACCCCAGACTTAAGGTCATTAACCTAAAACCTGTATGCTTTTTTAAATAAATGTTTATAGACAAAAAACAAAAGCCATTTTTGTGAACAAAAAAAAAACAATCAAAACAAAACAATTAAAGAACTGAGCAAAGATAGCCTTGCATGTAATTGTGAGGACATTTGGGCACACAGAGCATCACAAGGACCTTCACAAGGACTCATTATGTATTGTGAAAAATAGGTTTTGCTTAAAAATTAGCACCATCAACCACAAGGTGGCATAAGAACAGAGAGAGACAGAGTGCGAAAGAATGAAAGTGGGAGGGGGAAGAAGAGAAGGAAGGACAGAGGGAAGGAGAGATGGAGGGGGAGGGGGGTTCAGGAAAAAGTTGCATACTTTCCTACTTCTTGACTTGTTACTTTGCCTCTGTCAGTCCTGAATTTGTTTGGTGTTCATCTGTTCATCTTTCAAAAGTTTTATTAAAACCCATATTCTGGTATGTTATATCTAACTTTAAATACATACAATATGCAATATTTCTACAATATTTTGAAACAACTTGGATGCTTACTGTACTGAATGAATAAGTCTGTCAGTTCTATGTTTGCCATCAGGCACTTGCATGTGATTTACAATTAATGCATTGTTTTTAATCATCTTTCTTTAACGATTTCTTCATTCACTGTGTTTAAAACACTGATATTTGCCAAGTGTCAACTGGCCACCTACATATTAAGCAGACCTTTCCCCATTCCTCTTACCCACATTATCATTACTTTATTAGACACATCATCTCTCAACACAAAGTTAAGTTTCAGAATTCTTTTCTATATTAATACCATGGTGGTGGATTATCTTCCACTGGCAGTCAAAATGCTGGATTCTGTTGCAACTGACTCAGGTGTCAGAATCCTCATGGTTTGGTAGGCTCTCTAATAGACCAACAGTGATTATTATCGTATTGCAAGATGGAGTAATCCTCACATATTATCAATTGCAAAACTAAGCTAAAGTGAATAATAGCATAATATTAACATAACATAATATTATTTACATAAGAAATAAATTAGCTTCCATACTCAATATTAACATATTACAGCCAGAACAATTGTCAATCTTCTTTTATCAGAGTAACTTTTGGATATGTGTACTTTTACTTTGAAAAGCTGAAGCTGAAGAATATTTTCATAATATTTTCATCACCAATTAAAAAAGCAATGACATTGGACTGAACAATAAAAACCCTTGATTTGTACTTTTTTACTCATTTTAGTACCCCTGACCAATTTTAAAGGAGGGTGTGTTGTATTGATGAAGCCTATTATAGTAAGTAATTACATTTTTAAATGTACATGTTTAAATGTGACTCTTGTTACTACTCAATTTTGACACCATCAGTTGTGATGTAAGGTGCAACTTAACGGAACACAACCTTCTGTACATTTGTTATGCATTGTCATTAACATCATACCTTATGTCTCAAATAAATAACTAATAACTACATAACACTTTCACAAATTCATGATGTAGCATATTTGTGTGTGTATGGTAAAAGCCCTGAGAAGCCTTTAATTTGGTTTAGGACACAAGGCCCTTGTGTAAGAACAAGGTCACCTGTAATGCCAATACATTAAATACTGAGATGCTACTGTGTTTATTCTTTTAGTAAGGAAATTGATTTTTATACAGCTTTTATTTACAGCTTCTATACATACGACAATCACTAACAGGACTGAGGGAAACATTCTGTCCACATATACCTGCTTTGCAATCTACAATCCTTTTCAGGCTAAAAATACTTTAAAGAATAAAAAGAAAGAATTGTACACATATAACATGGCACTCAGTATACCACCCTTATTGAAGAGGAGAGTGAAAAGACATAGGTCTTTAGGAATTGCTTCCATTAAAAAGACAATATAGTTTATTCTACCTCTTGAAGAGCAATGTCCACTGGGACTGCATTTTCAACCACATGTTACATGGCAGTGGGGTTTAAAATTATCACAGAAAACAAGTGAAATGCACATCTGAAGCAAGAGGAGGAACATAATGTAACGTGGCAATTCAACTTTTCTATATCCTAATTGAAATAAGTACTATGACAAGAAAATTTGCTGTGACTGTGTACAACTATGTTTTAACAGTACACTTGAACACTACTGAAATACAGGTAATAATAGCCGAATACAACTAGTCAGCTCTTTGCACTTATTGTACCTGGCACAAGATAACCTTTCACTGCCCGCTCAGCAGGCCTGCTTTATAATTTGAGTTTAGAAAAAGGATGACATCCCAAAGATCCAGAGGGGGAATTTTACTCTAGTCATTCATTTATATTCACAAATCACCAAACCACATTCTGCTGAACCCAATGACTGTGTATATGTGCACTTGGTTATCCAAAGTGGTCATGGCTTCTTTTTTTTAGAATATTAATACCTCTACAGTCATTCAAATATCATCTTCCACTCGAAACAAGATTCTAGTAGCACTTTTGTCATGTAAAGGGGATAATTAGGAAAAAGCCTGTTACAGTTAAGCTGATTTTTACATGTATTGTGCAATATATTTAATGTTATTACTGTTAATGAGTATGTGTAATTAGTGCCCAGAATTAACTTAATGTGGCATATTTCCTATTTGTTATGCCATTCCGCATACTCAGAAGCACATTTTGAGTCATCTGAGTCATGACATTCGAATTGCGTTACACATTTGAGGTGTGCGTAAAAAAGACCAGGACAAGGATAGTGGTCAGCCACTCTCACTGGACACCCTACTTCTTCCTGTAGTTGCCCAGCTGAATGGCAGAGCGGTCAAAGACACAACGGAAGGTAATTGGTTGAACCTCCCAGTAAGGGACAGGGTTGCTGAATAGACTGATGCCAGAATACATAGCCTTCTTGGTGTTGTAGCTTTGGGGGCAGAAATCTTCTGTGCCCACAGCGGCAATCTTGTTGGAATGAAGATAAATCACCTGGTAAAGGCAAAACCAGTGGTTAAGAAGGACACCTCTAAACCTAAACCAATTTAAACAAATTTAAATAACAAACCTTGGGAAATTATTGGGGCAGTATGGAACATGCATCTTAATAAACACGCAGTGTGTCTTATATTTACTTTTAATTATATTTTAAAGCAGACAATATAAACCTATGATATTTTATGTTTTGTCTGGACAACACAATTTTGTTAATAAATCTCTATTCCTTAATTCCAGGCCTGCAACACATTTAAAAAAGTTGGGACACTAAAGCATTTACCACTTTGTAATGTTGTCATTCCTTTTAACCACACTTCCGAAAGATACACAAAGTCTTGAGAATACGCAAGGCACAAATAGTACCAATTAATTTAGTGTTTCATGTGTTATTTTGTCACGTTCATTCTGCAAACATGTCTTTAGATGTGCAACAGTTTGTGACATCATTGTCACATTTTCCATTTCAAAATTCTCCACACATTCTCTATTGAGAACCAGTTAGGACTGCAGGCAGCCTAATCCAGTACCTGTGCTTTCTTCTTGAACAAAACATAGTTCATACTGTCTGCAATAAAAATGTAAGTCACATTGTGTTTTTTCCTATGCATTTTCCTTACTATCATGTGTTCAGAATGTACATTTGGAGACCAGTTTTTACACTCCTCACAAAACGTAGGGGATATTTCATTAATTAATTTACTAATTAATTCATAAATTTGTGTAAGCAGTGTATTAATATTATTAATAGTTTTGTATTAATATTAATACTTGGCTACTTTCTCGAGGTGAAGAACATCTATTTTCGAAAGGACAGCTTACTTGAATATACTTGTGTTCAGGCAGGCCGGCAGGGATGCTGGTTAGAAAATTGTGGTCCAAGTGAAGTTCCCTCAAGTGAGGCACCATGGCTAGAGAACCATTCTCCACAACACTGATCTCATTATGGCTCAGGCCCAGCCTTTTTACACACACACACACACACACACACACACACACACACACACACACACACACACACACACACACACACACACA
>JAUZST010014428.1:0-10617 GCA_034779995.1 Parotocinclus haroldoi
TATCTTTTATCACACGTATCGTGAAAATGTCTTTAATAATCGTGATATAATATTTTTTACCATATCGCCCAGCCCTACCACTGAGCCACAGGATCTACCGAAATGTAAATATACACTGAGTGGCCCCTTTATTAGGGCCTGTTCATTAACAAATGAACTTCCCTGCTTGGAAATTAGATAGGAGATCCTGGAGTGCAGCATAAAATCAAGTGAGCAGGATTTCTGTGGAGCAGCTTAAGTGTAAATCCTCATTCGAATAGGAAATTGGGCAAACTGAGCCTATTTGAACATGGCATGGTCATCGGTACAAGACTAGCCAGGACCAATATTTCAAAAGCTGCCAGCATGTGGGGTTTTCTCAAGCAACAGTGTTGAAAGTATATCAACACAAAGAGAATTGTGCTATAGAGGAAAAACATCCCAGGAGAGATCTTGTAGACAGAAACAACTTGTCGATGAAAGGGGTTAGAGGAAGATGTCAAGCACAGTCAAGCAAATGGCAGCCAAATGCAAAGCTGGGGCTCTAAATAATGAGTCCAAAAGTACAACTTGTCTTGCTTTAACATGGATTAGCTACAAAAGCACGCAACCAGTCAGAGTGGCATTGCTCTCAAAGGGAATCCGAAAAGCAAGGGTCCAGTGGACAAAAAAGTGCAAAAATGGTATCACTGAACAGTGGTAAAAATCGCCTGATTAAATAAATCCAGACTTGTGTTGCACCATGCCGATGTGAGGGTCAGATCTGGCACAAGCAGCATGAATCAACAAATCCTTCCTGTCAGGTGTCAACAGTTGAGGCTGGTGGACGTGGAGTAATGGTTTGGGGAACGGTTTCTTGGCACATCCTGCATCCTCTGATACCTGTGGATGGATGTTTGAACAGTAGAGCTTACCTAAGCATTGTTCCCGACCAATACAACCCTGCTGTCTAGCCTATAACATTTTCATTAGGACACCACAAGGGTCGTATAGTCATGGATTCTTTTTACTTGCTTCCCTGGCCGTCCTATAGAGGGTCTTTGTAATGAGGTAGAAAACGGTATTTAGAGTAAGTGCCTCCACCTAATTTGAAGGTATCCTGTCTGTATAGGTCAATCTACCTGCAGAACGATTTCAATGCCTAATGGAATCCATGACAAATAGCTGAAGGAGGTCTAGTTGGGTGGCTCTAATGAAGTGGTCACTCAGTGTTTTGTGTCTTAATTGCCTGTTTTGTTAGTATTAAATACATATACAAAAGCATAACAAAGTAAGGGCCTTTAAGTGGCACAGCAGCACAATACATTAGCCCATCAACTCAGGAACTCAGGTTCAAATACCAACAGTGCCTACTGGCTGGTGCAGACATCATAGGGAGCTGGTTAGGGGAAATATCCTTCAGCACTGCAACAAAATATATTATCCTTCTCTGACTATTTTGAAATACCGTGTTCAGGATGACTTGATCTAACCCCACAATCTTGCCTTTGAAGGCAAAAATCTTTTTTACTCCCTGCCTCCGCCCTTCCCCTGCACAAGAATTAACATACTTCCCCATGTATTTGCTACTCAGTATGCATAATGCCCCTCGGATATGTAGTCTACAGAGACTTCTTTGTCATTTTTTTTCTTTTTGAGAAAGAGAAAGTGGCTGTGTCACAAGGTAATAGCAAACCTTACCATAGATTTGGTCTTGCGCAGTTTGTATGATGAGGGAGACCAGGTTTTTTTCTTTGTGTTATCTTGTGTTATGTTTGGATTAGCCCTGCTGCTTCTTGTTTGTCTGCAGGATAACAAAGACATATCCGAGCTCAAACAGACAATATCAGTGCAGCGATATCCATGGTCGAAGGCAAATAATCAAGATGTTTACAGGGGATTTCATGATCTGCACATTAGGGGGAGGGATATGGCCCTAAAATAATATACCGATGACGATACATTTGGCGATATATTTCAACAACATGCAATTGCGACAAAATATATTTTATGCTTTATAGTAGCTCACCCCCTGGCATTTTTGACTTTCCTTGTAACAACAGATTAGATGTGTTGTTACTGACCTTTTGCATAGCTTACGTATCACTGTGGTTTGTTGTAAATCTGATATTTTGTACCAAAATAAGCTCCACACTACTGGTTGCTCTCCTTTTTGGGACAAACTCCACCACCACTGATATCACCCTATCTGTTGCTCTGCCTATGAGTCACATCATGGAATTATTCCATACTCTGTGGAAATCCATTACCTAAAGACGTTGCAATATTACGATATGGATGTTTTATATAGTCTAAAAATTATACCGGTACTATCGCGAACCATACCATATGGCGCACCCCTACTGCACATATGACACATATGAGTACTGCATACTGGAGTACTGTTAGTATGTGTGTTTGTATCGCAGACAAAATGGGTTAAAAAAAAATGAAGTTTAGTGACTTACACTTGTCTTGCATGCTCTATTGGGTCAAGATTCTCTAAGTAGTTGAAGCGTATTGTGTCCGTGGGATGTCTGTCTGAGTCTCTCCAGGGTGGAGGTCCTTTTGTTGAAGTCATTGAGCCACGACCGGTCTCTTGGGTTGACTGTCTTAGTTCACTGCTGATCACCCTTACTTCAGGAACTATGAATTCTTCCTTGGCAGGTGTCTTGAAAATATAGAAAGCATTGGGTAACATTGTAATGTTACCAAGGTCTATATTATTGAGACTGCAAAATGGAAAAAAAAAAAAGACAGCAATAGCTCCAGTTGGCAAATCATTAATGTAATTGCTAACCCACTGGGCTAAGGAATGCTACAGTTTGCTTTGCTAATGGTGGCACAGCAGTTAGGGTACTGGACTATTAATCAGAAGGTTGAGAGTGCACACCCAACAACACCAAGCTGCCACTGTTGCATCGCTGAGCAAGGCCCTTAGAGGTTCTATTGCTTGGGTTGTTTCTGTGTTAGTTGTAAGTTGCTCTGTTGCACCAAAAGTGAGAGCACCATTAAAAGAATGGCACAAATGTTGTGTTTCACAAAGTTTGCTGCATCAGACCTTTTGTCAGATGCTTAAATGGTATAATGAAGTACAATTATATTAAATTATAATAAGTTCTAATTATAAAATGTGTATTCCATACATTTTTAAATACATTTAGTCTAAGTAAAGACTTATTAATAATATTTATAGTATTGACCCTTCTTTAAGACTTTAAGACAGTTTGCCTCAGCATGTTGGATATCAGATTCTGGGCAAAATCTCACATGATGGCAACCCATTCTTGCCTAATCAGTGTTTGGAGTTGATCACAGTTTCTGGGTTTGTGTTCATCCACCTTCTAACCTTCTAACCACAGGTTCTCAATGGGATCGAGATCTGGGGAGTTTCCTGGCCATGGACCCAAAATGTAAATGTTTTGCTCACTCAAGCACTCGGTGATCACTTTTTCCTTTTGACATTGTACTTCGTCATGCTGGACAAAGCATTATTCATCTACAAATTGCATCTGGATCGTCGAGAGAAGTTGCTCTTCCTTCCTTATTCGTGGCAGTGTTTCAAGGCAACATTTGAGAGAACCCACTTCCCTGGATAAGAATGACCCCCACACATTAATGGTCTCAGGATGCTTCACTGTTGGCATGGCCTAGGACTCATGGTAGTGCTCACCTTTTCTTCTCTGGGAAATAATTTTTCCAGATGTCCCAAACAGTATGAAGGGGGTTTCATCAGAGAAATTATTGTTTACCCCAGTCCCCTGCAGTCCAGTCCCTATACTTCCTGCAGAATGCCAGTCTGTCCATGATGTTTTTCTTGGAGAGAAGGGGCTTTGTTGCTGCCCTTCTTGTTACCAAGTCATTGTTTCCAACATTTTCCATGATAAATCATCTAGTCATCCAGGTGTGTTTCTAGACTACTTGTTGTACTGTAGGAGACACATAATTTATAGGGGCACAGCTGTGGTCCCTGCTTTCCAATCACTCTTAGGAGCCCAATAAGTGGTTTAACACTAAAATTGACACAAATTGACTTGGCCATGAATGTAAAATGAAGAACAAATTGATATGATTTTTCAATGAATTACTTGAATTTTGTTGATGCTAACATAACTGATGCCTTTGCCAGTTTCATGATTGCCGTTGCTTTAGTTGATTTAAATGCACTTTTGTTAGGTTATACGGTTATAAGTGGCTGGCCAAAACATATGTGCGGTTATTACCTTGCCTGCAGGGTGACTGATTTGTGTACGTTTACCATTCCATTGCTCAGCAATCCAGGATAAAATGGACTTTTTACTATTGCGATTTTAATCAGGCAAATCAAGGCCCCTGTAATCATTTGTTCATCAGTCATTCACTTTCTTATCCTCTTGATCCTGGAACCTGGATCATGTCATAAATGTAGAAACCAAGAGTTTTACCTTGAAAAACACAATTTAAAATCTTAAGCTGTGCAACAAATGGCATAGCAACCTGATTTATTAGGATCATTTTCAAGTGATATAGTGGAAGGCTTTCTCAGGTGTATCTCTGAAGCCAAGTCTCACCTTGGGCCTGCTTATATGAAGCTCCTGCACTGTCTCAACATAATGTCTCTTCCACACTCCTTGCTCAAATGGTGTAGGGCTGAAGGTTATGCACCACCCCAGTCTCAGGCATTTTGGCATCCAGATTTGGTCAAGCTCCACTAGACTTTTCCAGTGCCAGCTAACCTATGATGCAAGCAGACAAAACGTTACTCATTGGTATGTACTACTGTATGTGGGCACACTCAGAACACTCTGATAAGGCTATTAAAGATAGTCCCCTTTTTACAATGGATCATTTAAATTGATCATAAAATGAATCTTTAATGAATACTGTACATGTTATAGTGTAGCCTACCTTAAACATAATTGACAGAAAATCATTCAAGTTTATTTTGTATTAAATTATTGTATACCTCGTAATTTATTGAATAACAAGTCGAAAGTGAAAACACAAATAATAATAATTGCCGAGACCACGGCTTTTTCTCACTACATTTCCCAGCGCTCATCACTCTGGGCACAGGGCTCCCTCTGTCATGCACTGCAAAGGAGTTCCTCATTTAGCATGTTAGAGTGCAGGAGAGTATCATACTGCATATTACTCACCCTGAAAAGATCTAAATTCAAAATTTTAAGTATGGTTTCTCCTGAATGTGTATTTATGTGATACCCATCGTAAAATGGGAGGTACCTGCTCTGAGTTAAGAAACCTTGGAACTGAGCATAGACTGAAAACCGATTGTCAAACTCTCAGCTGATAATGCTGGTAAAGTTATATACCTGTGCACATCTACAGAGGCTCCTGGGGTCAAGGAATGAGAAGACGTAGAGGGATATGGCCCTGGGGAGAACAGTGATGAAGTCCACGGCTTCCTCTGGCACCTGACCGCACAGAGTCTGTCTGAGATATTTCAGCTGTGCTGGAGAGCAGCGGGAAAAGAAGTCCTGCAATACTTGTTTCCTCTGGCTATCTGTCCACTTATCAAACTACAAAACACACAAAAGAAATATATAAAATATTGACATTTTGTCATAATATATGGTTGGTATGCCACAGTGTCAATGGAGTTCTTATAACTGACTCAACAACATCCAGACATTTTAAACGTCCAGAACAAAAACATTTTAATAAAGTTATTGAGCAAGATCATTTCCTCACCCACTTGCCAAGTAGATTTCTTCTCTCTTCAAAAACCTGCAGTCATTTCCGTACACATTAGTTAATTAGCTTTACAGTAATAATCAGATACACATCCACTACACAACACAAACATTTACAAATTCGTTCATTCATTATCTTCCGCTTAATCCACATGGGGCCGTGTCCACCCGCCAACCCGGCGCAAGGGCAGGAATAACCCTACATGGGGCGCCAATCCATCGTAGGGCGCACACACACAGAGTCACGCACACAGTCACACAATTTTGGCCACTTTAGAGACACCAATTAACCTAACATGGATGTCTTTGGACTGTGGGAGGAAACCGGAGTATCAGGAGTAAAATGGAAGGACATGCAGACTTCACTCATTAAACCCGGGACCTTCTAGCTGTGAGGCGAGAGAAGAAATGGAAAGATGGCATACGTTGTTGTTGGAAAGGTGGTGGTTTAGTGGGGTCCAGGTGCTCCGCTTGGTCAGCATCTTGGTAGAGTTCACCTAAGAATGCATTTGAAAAATAGTACTACTGGCCAAAAGTTTTGAGAAATTCACACATTTTGTTGTTTTCTTTTTACAAAGTTTGCTGCCTCTGTTTTTAGAACCTTTTGTCAGATGTTTATTTGGTGTAATTAAGTACAATTATAACCATTCGATACGTTTGTTTTAGCTTTTTTAATTGAGAAATGCATCCAGTTTAAGCAAAGACTTAATGTTCACAGTGTCGATACTTCTACTTCTCTAAGACTTCTGCAGTTTGTCTTGGGATGCTGGATATCAGCTTCTGGGCAAACGATGACTGATAGCAACCCATTCTTGCCTAGTCAAATGCACTCACACCTTCAATCTGCCATTCCTGAGCAAGCTCCGCACTGGTAGTGAACTGATCTCATAGCTGCATCCTTTTAATGCATGGTCAGATGATCCTGACACTTGCTTGACTTTCTTGGGTGCCTGTAGCCTTCTTTACTTCTACTGAACCACCCTCCTTAAAGTTCTCAATGATTTGATTATTGGTTGATCAGGGTGCTTTCTTAAAAGCAGCAACATCCTTGCCTGTGAAAGCTTTTTAATGCATTGATGACTGCACATATTTCTTTGAGGGACCATGTTTAATAGAATAAAACCTAAAAGCAGCACTACGTTTTAAAGCAACCAGTCTGTCCTTCTAATTAGCATGTTTTCAATTCATCATTGTAGGGCTTAAATGCAGTGGCTGGCATAAAGTAATTTTTCATTTTCATGGCAGGAAATGACTTCTCTTCTAGAGTTAATATAGACTGCCACCATCACACCTTAAACAGCAAACTTGTGAAAAACAAAATGTGTGCCATTCTCAACTCTCGACTATTCAATTGTGCAATTATCAAACTATTACTTATTACTTATTTTCATACTTATATTTTCAAACTATATAATTTAGTTCATTCTTACACATACCATCTAAGCCACCCAAATAAGATGGCTCTCTTTTTGAGTCTTTGCCCTCCCAAGGTTTCTTCCTTTTAACGTTTAGGGAGTTTGTCCTTGCCACTGTTGCTTACTCAATTTGGGATTGGCCGTAGATATTAGAAAAAGATTGTAAATCTGCTTGGAGACAATGCTTCATTGTAAAAGCCCTATAAGAATGAATCTGACTTAAGACTGCACAATTATGGCCAATCAAATAGACCAGTGTTACAGTATATGAGTATAAGGTGGAGTATGTTATTGTTGTTCATTTACATTTAACATTACTTTATTAGCTTTATTGTTTTATATTGCCTAATCCCTCAGGTATGTGATGAGAGCTAGATGCTGGAAAGAGTAGACGTTGCTTATAACAGGGTAAGTTACTTATCTGGTTGCGATTACTATATATTTCATAGCTATACTTTGGTGTAAAACGTTATGTTTGTAAAGACTTATAAGAGGACATACCGTATTGAAGGATGATCAGCGTTTATCACCGCACATTTTCGATTCTTTCTAGATCAGTTTACAGGCGTCGTTTTTTGTGTGTACCAGTTTCCATAGAGTTGGTTCAGCTGTTGTGGCCGCCACTCTCTCTCTCTCTCTCTCTCTCTCTCTCTCTCTCTCTCTCTCTCTCTCTCTCTCATATCTAGGTCCGAACACATGCAGACACCCAATCTTAAAACATGCTCTGACTGAACGAACGACATCTTATTCAAAGCGGAATTCTGCCCTGTATCTAAAACGCCAAACAAACTATGAACATCTGATAATATTTCTTGTCAGTAACATGTCAGTAAGGTCGTGTTGTTTCAAGAGAATTTGGAAAGCTTTAATGACGTTCTCACCCGCACTGCTCTGAACGACCACAGCGCGTCCGTTGGCGAGGGCTGGTCGATTCAGGAGTCAACTCAGGCTGCTGTTGGAACGAAGCCGAACTGAAATAACTACATATAAATATATACACAACTATATATAATATACCTATATACAAACTATACTGATCACAAAAAGTAGGAATACTTCAAAATGAAATATAAGGAAATACCCTCAAATTTTGTATTATACACCCCAATTTGTAGAAAAAACTACAAACTACAAATGACCGAATAATGAACATAAACATTATAATACACAATAAATGTTCTGTTTCGAGAATAAACCAGAAACAATTCAATTCAATTTTAGCGGTCATCTGCTATATTTTACATTTATTTTATTATGTATTCAGGTTTTATTATGTATTCAGGTTTTATTATGTATTCGCATTCTTGTTATATTTTTATATTTAATGTTTAGAGGCAGTACAGTAGGTTACTGGAGGCTATACTGTAACATCATTGCTGGGGAAATGTTAGCATACAATGTCTGTTCAGAGTTTGTTTATGGTTGCAAAGCCCCGAGTTAAAACACGGATTTGGTTCCCTTCCTTGGTTCCCGAACGGACATTGGTCGGATGGACGTTAAACGGTGCGTATTTATATCGCTAGTCGAACAGATTAAATACCAGGAATCAGAGAATCGACTCGTTGGATCGACTCACGGTTGTACCGTTGGCGCGTTAACAGTGGGATGTGGGCGCACCGTGCACAGATCGGCCCAGAAGGACAGCAGGCAGCACTGTGGAGTCGGTATGTCATTCATCCTCGATATACCGGTAAGCTCTTGTACTTGCATCAAATAATATCAGCGAAAGCCGTGAAAACCATGTTAAATGTTCTCAAATAGGAAGACAGGTAGCGTTGGTTGTAACGGCGAAACGGTTGGGCTTTAGCAGTTCACCTCGACACTGTGCTCTTTTGTTTGCACAGAATTCAGTATGACGAGAGAGGGAGCTCGAATTGCTCTGTTTGAGCAAGAGGACAGTTAGAACTATGTTATCAATAAATCGTGCTGCGTTTGCGGCAGTTTTTAATCCGCAGACAAACGCATATCGCTTTCCATAGTCGTTAGGAGTTGAGGAAAATGTCCGTAAACGCTGCGTTGCGGTTTACACTATAGCTGCCGATCAGTACGGCGTCTATTGGGTGAATTAATTACGGGACAAATATTGATTAAATAAACACTTGCACTGATTTGTGCAGTGTTTCACTGATATCATTATCATTGATAAACAAAGTTGGAATGCGACTGGTAGTAACTAAACTGTGATTAGTTGGGTTTTTGTTTTTAAATAATAGTGCTATTACATTTTGCATGACCCAAGCAGCACTTGTAATAGGTCTATTATTTTTTTTAAAACTGAGTAACTGGCATTAATGGTGTTCTGATACAAAAATATTGTTTTAAAAATAGGATGTGAGGCGATTTTGCTCAACTACAACGCTCAATTTAATGTTAATGGATACCAGTAAAAAAAACCTAAAACTATATAATAGTCAATAGTCAATGGTCATATTTTCTGCAATTAATATCTGACGACACATTGCGCATTTTAAATTCTCAGTCCCTGTATTCTAATTCCACAATCTAACTCTCATTTTGTTATTGCTCTCTGACCTGTGTGTTTCTGTTTTATTTCTGGTTTTTGGAATATATTATTATTATTATTATTATTATTATTATTATTATTATTATTATTATTATTATTATTATTATTATTAAGACACAAGTATAGTTGCTGTGGCAAGTATAGTTGTAACACAAGTACACTAGACACACAAGTACACCTGATGTATCAAGTGCAATATATAAATGAAAGTTGTGGAACTGTAACAGTTATTCAGCTGCTACTGGCTATAGGCTTCTTTGGTCACTGGTATAAGCAAGTATAAATATTGTTCTATAAATTACACACACCATATTTGTGTTAGACCATTTGTATAAAATAATAATACTTGTAACAAATATATGTTTAATGTGTATTTATGTTTCATAACTATAGACAAATAGATTTGGTTTTCAAATGTGCATTCCTTCACTTGAGTGACTGTAGGCCTGTTTGCCAAGACTGTGAGTTCACAATTTTAGGATTCTGCCATGATATAAAATGTCATTTTTAATGGACAACATTGATCACAACAAGGATTTAATTTCAAGGTCATGTAAGCTTTGGCAAATTAACCTAAATCAGAAAGACCGTGTATTGTATTATCTACTGTAGGTTAATGTAAAACCAACCAGGAGGTTGGATGTAAGCAGGTACACAGTCAGAGATATTGTGTGCAAATGGAGGAAATTACCATTGTTACAGTCCTCAGGAGTTCAACAAAGAATCTTCCAAGATTACAGTGTGTAATTTAGTTACTATTAGCCGAGGGTAACTTATGCAACTAAATGTCTCTGTCACATAGACCAATGTTACTGGTCAGTAGTTAAATGGTTTAAAAAAAAATAAAAATTATAAATTTGTGTGTGTGTGTGTGTGTGTAGGTATATCTATATATGACCTTAAACATGATTTAGAAGTCCTATTAGTATATCTATTTAATAAACTAAAAAATATGATATTTAGTCCTCACATGATATATATATATATATATATATATATATATATATATATATATATATATATATAT